>QXTE01000050.1:20266-32032 GCA_003942145.1 Platysternon megacephalum | reverse complement strand
CATTAGGAAAAACTTCCTGTTGGGTAGTTAAGCACTAGAATAAATTGCCTGGGGAGGTTCTGGAATCTCCCTCATTGGAGATTTTTAAGAGTAGGTTAGACAAACACCTGTCAGGAATGGTCTAGATAATACTTAGTCCTGTCATGAGTGCAGGGGACTGGACTAAATGACCTCTGGAGGTCCCTTCCTGTCCTACGATTCTATGATTATTATGTACTGGGGGAATTGAGGTGTGTGTGGTGGCACTATGTTAAGGATGAAATTTATTGATAAGATATTGGATTGGATTGCAACTACAATGGATGAAGTGGCGTTCTTGAATTCAAGTCAGAAAACTTGTCAATTTTCTTTTTACCAATGAAATATATACTTTTTAAAAAAACTTATTGAATCTTGGATGTCTGTGAAGAGAAAAATGTGTTGTCTGGAAAGGAATTGATGAAGTCTCTGTGCTTATCAAAAGTAATTTTTAAAATGACGAAAACTAAATGTATCAATCCTTGATCTTTCTGGTCTTGTTTAACTTAGCCAGCAGCACTTACTGTCTAGAAATCTCATCACTTTGGAGGTGTTTTGATAGTCAGGTGGTTAGACAGCTCTGCTAGGGTAGACCCTGGAAACTAAAAGAAACACAGACACAAGACACTTAGACATTTTGGGAAAGGAACTTAATGTCACTTGGAAAAGTCTCTGAAATATCACATCAATGGGAAAAAATTCCAAGTGCTGTACTTCCAAAGCAGATGGAAACTATGGCAGATAGATTGGAGTGACAATAGGAAACAGCAAATTAAAAGAGTGGGAGACAAAGGTTCAGTGGAGGTATCCTGGATCCAGCATTTCTGGGCATCAGTGCTTCAGGGAGAGGAGTAGAGAGAGACTTTGATAAAGCAGATTTAACAATAGTAAAGCTTGTCCTTATAGCAACTAGATACTAAAGAAAGATATGAGGGTTCTTGTGTAAAATTTCAAATTATTTTATTCTAGGTCATTTTGTGAGACAGTAACTTAATTTTTTTCCACAAAAGTTCCACAAAATAGATATTTTCACAGGGAAATCTGAGAGATTAGAAATGTTCCAATTTCCATGGCAACAGATTTTACAGTCTGAAATAAATTTTGAATGTCCAGAATTGTTCATGTTTTGCTTGGAAAATAGATTCTGGTTTTGATTATGTGGAAAAGCCAGAATTCAGGTTATTTTGGAGGGTTTTTGTTTAAGGAATCGGACCATTTCCCAAAATTTGAAATAAAAAATCCCCACCCCTTAAGGTTTCCACATTCCTCCACTGGAAATTGCCCAGATCAATTTTTCAGGCTAAATTTCTAAAATGCCTGGCACATGGTGTTGGCATGGAATGCTATTTCAATGCCCTTATCATGAAATTATAGAAATTGTTTGGATGAAATTACATCAGTTAGTAAAAATGTTAGGACGCTGCCAGTGGGTAAGAGAAATATCCTGATTTGTAAACTAAGTAATAACAAGAAGTTCAAGATGGTGTAAGGAGGGCTCATGTTATATTTTCTATTAGTATATGTCCACACTCAAAAGATCTAATAGAATGTACAGATTCTCCAACTTTGTTACTTTACTCAGCAATGAGGATCAACCTCTACCTTATTCACTAGGTGTTAATGATCTTGTGCTCCTGGTTTGCTATATCACCTTCTGCACTATTATAAAGCTGTCCTCTTATCCATATGGCCAAACCTCTGTTCTGTGGGTGTTTATTCTGAGTACAGAGGCCAGCCACTTCCCCATGCAATCTCTGTCCTCCTGCATTACCTCCAGGTATAGGTTCCCAGTGGATGGGTTTTTTACCTGCTGAAAATATTTAACATGAACCTATAAATATTCAAGGCAACATTTGAGAAAAATTCAGATAGTGCTTTTGATTTCTGGAAGTGGTTGGTAAGATAAGGTAGTTTTGATAAAGCCGAGGACAGTGTATCTGACACACCAAAAGGACACTGAAAACCTGTGCTGCATGTCGTATAAAGTCAATGTTAGGGAGAAATTAAAAAAAAGAGCTGAGTGAAGGTGAGGAAGGGACTACTGCTATGTTGTGTAATGCTTACAAAATCCCAAAGCTAGGAACAATAAGGAAGTTTCTCTTATCTTAGCATCTCCAATCGTCTCCATCTCAGTCTAGTAGGTCATTGAACTACTGGAGTCTATACATGGCATTTGATGGGGTGGAAAGCATGCCGTGTCGCCTCCTTTCAGTTCAGTTCCACTGTGCCTGTGTTATGAACAGTTTCAACATTTGAATTTTAACTGTAACTTTTTTTGGGAAGTGTAACACTAACCAGAGATCTTGAGAGAATTAATAGCAAAGCTCATATTATACAGTGGTCAAACTGTGCATCTTTATCATCCCAAATATGCATTCCCTGCATACCTCAAATTGCCATTGACTTTAATGGGAACATGTACAGGGCAGGACTTCAAACCCCAATCTCTCACTGTCTATTCCAGGCATAATATACCACATGCTTACTGATAGCCTTGTGACTGCAGGACTGATAAACAGGAGATCTATGTTCAATTTCACTTTCCGCCACTGACTTCCTTGGCAAGCCATTAACCTCTGTGCTTCAGTTTCCCCATACAAAAAGTATTGCTACCTCACTGGAGAGCCGAGGCTAAATTAATCCCATCAAATGAGGCATGTATAGACTCCAGTAGTCCAATGACCTACTAGAAAATTTTTAATTGATTCCTGTTGTTATTTACTATTTCTATCACGGTAAAGACTATGGATCTCTGAGAGGGATGAAGGCCCCATTGTACTAACAAATAACACAGAGAGGCCCTGCCCCAGAGAGCTCAGTCTGACAATATACACGAGATGACTAAATAGACAAAAAGGTAAGTACAAGGTACCCGTAGAGGCAAGTTATTTTACATTATTAATCACAATAGTCTATCTAGTCTAAGATACTTACAGGACCCACATTACCATAGTACCTGATTGCTTCACGAACTTTAATGTATTTATCTTCACAACACCTTTGAGATGGAATCGGGGGTGCTATGCTGACCAGAGAGAGGTTGTCACCATGTGTCCTACAACCCTGGGTACCTTACAGTGCTTTGTTACTGTAGTTTCCATCCTGGGATGCTCACAACCAGCGTACAAGCGTGCAGGTCACACCCTGAAGTGTCTGTACGCTAGGCAACCGTAACTCAGCAGCTCTGACCCCAGNTACACAAAAGATCTAATATAATGTACAGATTCTCCAACTTTGTTACTTTACTCAGCAATGAGGATCAACCTCTACCTTATTCAATAGGTGTTAATGATCTTGTGCTCCTGGTTTGCTATATCACCTTCTGCACTATTATAAAGCTGTCCTCTTATCCATATGGCCAAACCTCTGTTTTGTGGGTGTTTATTCTGAGTACAGAGGCCAGCCACTTCCCCATGCAATCTCTGTCCTCCTGCATTACCTCCAGGTATAGGTTCCCAGTGGATGGGTTTTTTACCTGCTGAAAATATTTAACATGAACCTATAAATATTCAAGGCAACATTTGAGAAAAATTCAGATAGTGCTTTTGATTTCTGGAAGTGGTTGGTAAGATAAGGTAGTTTTGATAAAGCCGAGGACAGTGTATCTGACACACCAAAAGGACACTGAAAACCTGTGCTGCATGTCGTATAAAGTCAATGTTAGGGAGAAATTAAAAAAAAGAGCTGAGTGAAGGTGAGGAAGGGACTACTGCTATGTTGTGTAATGCTTACAAAATCCCAAAGCTAGGAACAATAAGGAAGTTTCTCTTATCTTAGCATCTCCAATCGTCTCCATCTCAGTCTAGTAGGTCATTGAACTACTGGAGTCTATACATGGCATTTGATGGGGTGGAAAGCATGCCGTGTCGCCTCCTTTCAGTTCAGTTCCACTGTGCCTGTGTTATGAACAGTTTCAACATTTGAATTTTAACTGTAACTTTTTTTGGGAAGTGTAACACTAACCAGAGATCTTGAGAGAATTAATAGCAAAGCTCATATTATACAGTGGTCAAACTGTGCATCTTTATCATCCCAAATATGCATTCCCTGCATACCTCAAATTGCCATTGACTTTAATGGGAACATGTACAGGGCAGGACTTCAAACCCCAATCTCTCACTGTCTATTCCAGGCATAATATACCACATGCTTACTGATAGCCTTGTGACTGCAGGACTGATAAACAGGAGATCTATGTTCAATTTCACTTTCCGCCACTGACTTCCTTGGCAAGCCATTAACCTCTGTGCTTCAGTTTCCCCATACAAAAAGTATTGCTACCTCACTGGAGAGCCGAGGCTAAATTAATCCCATCAAATGAGGCATGTATAGACTCCAGTAGTCCAATGACCTACTAGAAAATTTTTAATTGATTCCTGTTGTTATTTACTATTTCTATCACGGTAAAGACTATGGATCTCTGAGAGGGATGAAGGCCCCATTGTACTAACAAATAACACAGAGAGGCCCTGCCCCAGAGAGCTCAGTCTGACAATATACACGAGATGACTAAATAGACAAAAAGGTAAGTACAAGGTACCCGTAGAGGCAAGTTATTTTACATTATTAATCACAATAGTCTATCTAGTCTAAGATACTTACAGGACCCACATTACCATAGTACCTGATTGCTTCACGAACTTTAATGTATTTATCTTCACAACACCTTTGAGATGGAATCGGGGGTGCTATGCTGACCAGAGAGAGGTTGTCACCATGTGTCCTACAACCCTGGGTACCTTACAGTGCTTTGTTACTGTAGTTTCCATCCTGGGATGCTCACAACCAGCGTACAAGCGTGCAGGTCACACCCTGAAGTGTCTGTACGCTAGGCAACCGTAACTCAGCAGCTCTGACCCCAGCACCCTGTCTACCACACCACAGCCCCACTCAGACTTCCAGCAGCCTTGGTTACAACCAGCTAGATGATCGCAACACACTCCTGGTCCCAAATTTTCCCAAAACGGTGTGCTCTCTATTATCCAGATCTCTCCTGGATAGTTCAGAGAAATAAAAAGGTCCGTTTGTTCCTCTAAAGACCCCAAAGCATATCACTGACTATTAACTTTAAAGGGAAGGGTGTACATACTCCAGTTAACAGACCATGGAGTTGGTTTATAATAAAAATAAAACAAATTTTATTAACAATAGGACATAGGTTAAGTGATGCCAACTAAAAGGAATAAAGTTAAAAAGGGTTACCAGCAAATCAAAGTGAAAACATGCTTCTAAAAGTCTAAAACTTAATCTAGCAAGTTACAGGCTTTGTTCAAGATGGTTTCTCATTCTTCTTCCCAGCCATGGCTGACTTTCCTTCAGTCAGGACCTTTCACAAAAGTACAAGGTGCTGGCTTCTTAGGCTGAAAGATCTTTGCCAAAGCAGGTTTCTCATCTATATTCAGTTCCAAAGACTTCACCCCCTCCTCACCCTTGGTTGAAGGACCCATCATTCTTAGCTTGCAAGAGCTCGGTTCCCTTGTGTGTCTAGTGATGGATGCCAAAGATGGCTTCTGTCTATGCTCATATCTTCCAAAGTTCAATGACTTTGTTTCAAGAGCCAGGATGACCTCATGTTGTTCTTTGCTTCCTATGGGCTTCCCATCCCCCTATATGTAACTGAAGTTTCCATTGTTTTGATTCCAGCATGCTTAATTTACACAGGAGGCAGGTAAATAGTTGCCTCCTCTCCTGTATGGGAGGGAAACTGTTTCTCCCTGTTTTCCTGCAGAATTTAAAACATACCATCATTAAGTATCCATATGTCCTCAGATAGTGGTAATACATACATTTCATAATGATATTATCACTAGTGTGTCATTAGCTTTCAGAAAAGACCTTAGTCTATACACTCTTATAATACAGTAATATTGTATACAATCCATTGATTCAATTGCTGATTACTTGAGGTTCAACCGCCTATGTTTATACACCAGCAAACCTTTAAAATGGATTCTTCTGAAGGTTACCCCTCAAAGTGAAGTTTGTTCAAGTTGTGAGGAAGGCAACATGGAGGTACATGACTTTCTACTTGTCTTTATTGAATTTCATCTGGTTAATTTCAGACCAGTTCTCCAATTTGTCAAGGTCATTTTGAATTCTTATCTTGTCCTTCAAAGTGCTTGCAACCCTTCTCAGCTTGGTGTCATTCACAAATGTTATAAGCATACTCTCCATTCCATTATCCATGTAGTTAACTAAAATATTGAATTGTACTGACCCCAGAATGGAGCCCCTGGTGGAATCCTGTTAGATAAATCCTCTCAGTTTGACTGTGAACCATTGATAATTACTTTTTGAGTTTGGTTTTTCAATCAATCCTGCACCTGCCTTATAGTAATGTCATATAGCCCACATTTCCCTAGTTTGCTTAGGAGACTGTCATATGGGACAGTGTCAAAAGCCTCACTATAATCAAGATAAATTATATTTACTGCTTCCTCCCTATTCAGTAGGCCAGTAATCTTGTCAAAAAAGAAAATTAGATTGGCCTGATATGATTGTTCTCTTAGCAAATCCATGCAGAGTATTACTTATCACCCTATTATCTTCCAGGTGCTTACAAAGTGATTGTTAAATAGTTTGTTCCAGTATTTTTCTAGGTGTCAAAGTTAGGGTCACTGATCTGTAATTCTCCAGGTCCTCTTTGTTCCCCTTTTAGAGATAGGTACTATGTTTGCCCTCTCCAGCCCTCTGGGAACTCACCCATTGTCCATGAGTTCTTGAAGACATTGCTCAGGGTTCCTAGATTGCTTCAATTAGTCCCTTAAGTATATCCTAGGGTGATTTCATCAGGCCCTGCTGACTTGAATACATCTAACCTCTCTAAATATTCTTTAACCTGTTCTTTCACTATTCTGGCTTGTGTTCCTCCCCCCGGTTGTTAATATTAATTGTGTTAAGCCTCTGGTCACAGTTATCCTTTTTAGTGAAGACTGAAGCAAAACAGGCATTAAACTCCTCAAGGCTTCTTGATGTCATCTCTTATTAACTCTCCTTCCCTGTTAAACAGTGGACCTACACTTTCCTTTGTGTTCCTCTTACTCCTAATGTATTTATAGAATACTAACGACATATTACATTAAACATTAACATTGTTCAAATTTGACTTGCCTCTCACATGAACAGTCCTGGTTTCTGTAGGGAGGACTCAGTTTAGTTTAGTTGAATGTATGGATACGTGTCTGGTTGATATCACCATGTAGTCTGTAAGATCATGTTCTATTCAAATCTGTATTAAGGGGTTTAAATATTTCATGCTAGGAAGCTACTTTTATAACAAATATATTGCAAATTTGGGGGTAAGTTTTGCAGTTAAAAAAATAAGTTCTAATTATTATTGAATGAATTTGTGGATTGTGCTGCATATTGGATTGCACCTGGTTAAAATATTTTTGAAAATGTTATTGAACATTCGCTATGAAAAGGAAGTGTCATTTCAAATATAAAGAAAAAATAATTTGCCGACAAAAAAAACCCACCACTTTTAAATACATTTTGAAACATACCTGAAAACAATGTTCAAAGTAGAGTGATTTTCCCATTGAAATTAATGTTGAAGCAGACAACAATTTTGAACATTACTTTTTTATTTTTATGGCTTTCTTTCTCAATATCTATATGGGATTTGATAGAAAAACACTGGTGATTCCCTTTAACACTTTGATCCTAACCAACAAAAAAATCAGAGAAATTCAGAGTTAAGGCTCTCTCTTCTCCACCTATATCCTTTTGTGGTTAGTTATGACAGGGCATAATAGGCACAATACATAAAAACATCTGTTGTTTGTAGACTCCGGCAATAAATGGTAATAGCAGGGTAAGTTAAGCTTTACCCATGAAACTAAAGGCCTGTCTACACTACAGTCTTAAGCAGACCTATGTTAGGTTGACTTACAGCCACTGCAGTAATTACTGTGGTGGCTGATGTCCACACTACCTTACTTCTGTCAAAGGTGCATGTCCTCACCAGGAGTGCTTCCACCAACTGAAGAGGGGCATTGTGGGGGGGGCTGAGAGCCCGGGCTTCTCACCTCTGGCAGGGAGATCCACACCCAGAGTCTGGTTACCATGCTCCCAGAGGGGAACAGGCAGCCAGGACCTCAGGGGGCAGCAGGGCTCCAGTGGGGAGCCTGGGCGGCAGACCAAGCTGGGACCCTGGGTGTCAGCCTGACTTGGAGCAGAGACCCGGCAGCCACCCAGCTGGGGAGCCAGGAGCTGACTTTCTTGTCAATTTAATAATCTCTTTGAATGCGTGGGAGCATTGACTGAATAAACCAAGTTACTTCTCCGAATGTAAATTCACCTTGCAAATTGTAGAGTGTGTAACATTCACCAAATAGACAGTCACCACACTTTTAGAGCTGCTACTCTCTGCTGTACACCAGCGTCAGATTTTTAAAACATGTTTTGACATATGAAGAAAAATATCCAGATGTAAATAATAGGTTTAAAAAAAATATTTTTAAAAACCTTCATCTTACCTTTGCTCCATTCCCTCACAGCCTAAGAAGTTCTGGTAGCTGTGATGTCTCTGAATGTTGAATTCTGGGGCACTGCAGTAGAAATGGACCTGGATATGTAACAATGAAGGACATAAATATTTTGGTCCCAATTGTGCCTCCCTTATTGGGTATAAGGTAGAATCCAAAATAACTAAGAATAATACAGTCCTGAGCCATTTTTCAATAAGATTTTGTGAACGCTCCTCTTATTCTTCCTATTTTGGACTTTCAACATACTGTATTATTTTGGGGCTGATTCATTCAAAGAAAAACCCAAACTTTCAAGAATGACTTCTACAGTCTCTAAACACTTCTATTTTCTTTTTTAAATACCACAGTCAATGGGCTCATTCACCATCATTTACAATAAAAATATTGATATTATATGAAACATACACCACAGAAGGAAGTGCAAGTGCNGTTTAAAAAAAATATTTTTAAAAACCTTCATCTTACCTTTGCTCCATTCCCTCACAGCCTAAGAAGTTCTGGTAGCTGTGATGTCTCTGAATGTTGAATTCTGGGGCACTGCAGTAGAAATGGACCTGGATATGTAACAATGAAGGACATAAATATTTTGGTCCCAATTGTGCCTCCCTTATTGGGTATAAGGTAGAATCCAAAATAACTAAGAATAATACAGTCCTGAGCCATTTTTCAATAAGATTTTGTGAACGCTCCTCTTATTCTTCCTATTTTGGACTTTCAACATACTGTATTATTTTGGGGCTGATTCATTCAAAGAAAAACCCAAACTTTCAAGAATGACTTCTACAGTCTTTAAACACTTCTATTTTCTTTTTTAAATACCACAGTCAATGGGCTCATTCACCATCATTTACAATAAAAATATTGATATTATATGAAACATACACCACAGAAGGAAGTGCAAGTGCATCATGTGTTATTATTTCAAGGATGATCATTAAGCACCTGGTTGTGAAACCCTTACTCAGTTTGCCTTAGGGCTTGTTTGTCAGCGTGGAGTAATTGATGGGAATAAGCTGTTCTGCAATAGCTATTCCGGAACAGTTCCCTGCGTGAACACTGCATTCCAGAATAAAAATCACCTTATGCTGAAATAGCTATTCCATTTTGGAAGTGCAGTAATATTCTGGAATAAAACTGATTTTTATTCCAGAAAGATTAAAAATTGAATTGACTGTAGTGGAAGTATAGTCTTTTTGTTCATATGTGGTTAACTGTTGTCAAATTAGTTGTTTTTCAGAACATGTATTTTATCAATATTCCGGATTTTAGACTAGAATACAGCTTTACAGACCGTGTCAGTGTTTGCATTATTAGAACTCCATTCTAAGCAATCTTTACTGAAGTGGCAATCTGCTGCAGGGGTGACATTTCAGATTTCGGGGGGGGGGGGGGGGGGAGCCCAACTTTGAGCAAGGGCCCAGGCCCCTATAAACTCTTGGATTTTTTTGAAGGATAAAATGTAAAAAAATCAGACAACTAACTAGAGTTAGAGGTGAATCATCTGCCAAGCTCAGCAAGAATTCATCCAGCACAGGATAGTAGAAACCCTTTTTTATATATTGTTGACTGCTCTTCAGAACATCATATGCAGACGACGTATCCTGTGTGCCAGAAACAAAGAGCTGTGCCAGCTTGGTGTATATTTTGTTTATTCTTTGTGGCCTTGCTGGTTTGCAGCGCTGAGGTCAACTTTTGCTACTGCCTGAGGGGAAAAGGCCATTTCAGGTTCCTTGGCTATGTTTTCAGCTTCCTCACATAACTCCTTCCATTTGCTTTCAGATGATCTCATTTCTTCAGAAGCAGGAGTATTGCTTGCTACTAATTCCAAAGAACTAGATAAATTCCGGCTTCAATTTTGCAGTTCTTCTGAAGCTCTGTTCAAAATTTGAAGATCTATTCTTTTTTGCTGAGGTTCTTAATTTTTCTAAAATTATTCAGTCTCTCCAGGAGGTCCTTGGCAGTGCAAATACAGCTGTTTTTAGATTTACAATGAATTTTCTGAAGTGGAAGTCTTGCACCATTTATATCCTAAAACAAAACCTAAAGCATATCACTCTCAACTGACCGACTGTAATGAGGCGGATTGGCCGCCCACAGACCCAGAGGGGGAGGGACCCCTCACTGAACCCTGGTGGGCAGAGCCATGCCACGCTCAACCCTCCAGCCGGAAGTCAGTGGGTGGGACTGGAAGTACAAAAGGTGGGCCGGAAAACTCAGTTGGGGCCCAGCTGCCAGTGGAACCAGAGGCTTCCGGCAAGCTCCCAAGCTGGGCGGCTACCACAGACCCTGAGGAAGCTGAGGACTGGCCAGGGCCATTTAGAGGCCCCCGAACATGGAGGAGCTGCAAGTCCTGACAGAGGCCCTCTTCCCCGACAACTAGGACTCTTTGCTGCCCTGCCCTGACCAGGGGCTGGTCTCTGTAACTGTGTTTGTCTTTCAGCCCTAAAAGAAAAAAAAAAGAGAGGGAAAAAAATGGAATTTGAGAAGCTCATTAAAAATCTGGCTGAGAGCCAGCAGCAGCAGCAGCTACAGCAACTGGTGCAGCAGCTGGGGGCGCAGCAGCAGCAGTTACTCCAGGAGCTGGGGGCCCAGCACTGAGAGCAATAGCAACAGTGCCTCCAGCAACTCATGACCCTGCTGCCTTGACCTAGTCTGGCCCCACTGAGGCTGCGGGGTTAGGAGGATTGGTGGATTCTCTGTAACTTGAAATCTTTAAATGATGATTTGAGGATTTCAGTAACTCAGCCAGAGGTTATGGGTCTATTACAGGAGTGTGTGGGTGAGGTTCTGTTAGGGTTACCATATTTGAACATTCAAAAAAGAGGACACTCCACGGGGGGAGGGAGGAGGGGAGGGGTATTTGCACAAGTATCTACCAACTCGTGTTGTATTAATGTGTTTGTACACCAATGCGAGGAGCCTAGGTAACAAAATGGAGGAACTAGAGTTACTGGTGTAGGAAGTGAAACCGGATATTATAGGGATAACAGAAATATGGTGGAATAGTAGTCTACAGGTATTGAAGGGCTGTTTAGGAAAGACAGAAATAAAGGCAAAGGTGGTGGAGTAGCATTGTATATCAATGATGAGGTAGACTGTAAAGAAATAAGAAGTGATGGAATGGATAAGACAGAGTCTGTCTGGGCAAAAATCACACTTGGGAAGAAAGCTACTAGAGCCTCCCCTCAACCCTCAACACTTGGGGTGTGCTATAGACCGCCGGGATCTGATCTGGATATGGATAGAGACCTTTTTA
>QXTE01000050.1:0-19938 GCA_003942145.1 Platysternon megacephalum | reverse complement strand
GCATGGCCCAATATCTAAACAAATACTTTGCCTCAGTCTTTAACGAGGCTAATGAGGAGTGTAGGGATAATGGTAGGATGACAAATAGGAATGAGGATATGGAGGTAGTTGTTACCACATCCGAGGTAGAAGCCAAACTCAAACAGCTTAATGGGACGAAATCAGGGGGCTCAGATAATCTTCATCCAAGAATATTAAAGGAACTGGCACAATTAGCAAGAATTTTTAATGAATCTATAAACTCAGGGGTTGTACTGTATGACTGGAGAATTGCTAACATAGTTCCTATCTTTAAGAAAGGGAAAAAAGTGATCCGGGCAACTAAAGGCCTGTCAGTTTGACGTCTGTAGTATGCAAGATCTTGGAAAAAAATTTGAAGGAAAAAGTAGTCAAGGACATTGAGGTCAATGGTAATTGGGACAAAATACAACATGGTTTTACAAAAGGTAGATTGTGCCAAAACCTGATCTCCTTCTTTGAGAAGGTAACAGATTTTTTAGACAAAGGAAATGCAGTGGATCTAATTTACCTCGATTTCAGTAAGGCATTTGATACGGTTCCATATGGGGAATTATTAGCTAAATTGGAAAAGATGGGGATCAATATGAAAATTGAAAGGTGGATAAGGAACTGGTTAAAGGGGAGACTACAATGGGTCATACTGAAAGGTGACTTGTCAGGCTGGAGGGAGGTTACTAGTGGAGTTCCTCAGGGATCGGTTTTGGGAGCAATCTTATTTAATCTTTTTATTACTGACCTTGGCACAAAAAGTGGGAATGTGCTAATAAAGTTTGCGGATGACACAAAACTGGGAGGTATTGCTAATACAGAAAAGGACCGGGATATCATACAGGAAGACCTTGTAAACTGGAGTAATAGTAATAGGATGAAATTTAATAGTGAAAAGTGCAAGGTCATGCATTTAGGGATTAATAACAAGAACTATTGTTATAAGCTGGGGAGGCATCAGTTGGAAGTAACAGAGGAGGAGAAGGACCTCGGAGTATTGGTTGATCACAGGATGGCTATGAGCTGCCAATGTGATATGGCCGTGAAAAAAGCTAATGTGGTCTTGGGATGCATTAGGCGAGGTATTTCCAGTAGAGATAAGGAGGTCTTAGTACCGTTATACAAGGCACTGGTGAGACCGCATCTGGAATACTGTGTGCAGTTCTGGTCTCCCATGTTTAAGAAGGATGAATTCAAACTGGAACAGGTTCAGAGAAGGGCTACTAGGATTATCCAAGGAATGGAAAATTTGTCATATGAAAGGAGACTCAAAGAGCTTGGCTTGTTTAGCCTAACCAAAAGAAGGTTGAGGGGAGATATGATTGCTCTCTATAAATATATCAGAGGAATAAATACCAGGGAGGGAGAGAAATTATTTAAGCTCAGTACCAATGTGGACACAAGAACAAATGGATATAAACTGGCCATCAGGAAGTTTAGACTTGAAATTAAACGAAGGTTTCTAACCATCAGAGGAGTGAAGTTCTGGAACAGCCTTCCAAGGGGAGTAGTGGGGGCAAAAGATACATCTCACTTCAAGACTAAGCTTGATAAGTTTATGGAGGGGATGGTATAATGGGATAGCCTAATTTGGCAATTAATTCGTCTTTGACTACTAGCAGTAAATATGCCCAATGGCTTGTGATGGGGTGGGATCTGAGTTACTACAGATAATTCTTTCCTGGGTGTCTGGCTGGTGAGTCTTGCCCACATGCTTGGGGTTTAGCTGATCGCCATACTTGGGGTTGGGAAGGAATTTTCCCCCAGGGCGGATTGGCAGAAGCCCTGGGGGTTTCTCGCCTTCCTCTGCAGCATGGGGCACGGGTCACTTGCTGGAAGATTCTCTGCACCTTGAAGTCTTTAAACCATGATTTGAGGACTTCAATGGCTCAGACACAGGTTTGATACAGGAGTGGGTGGGTGAGATTCTGTGGCCTGCATTGTGCAGGAGGTCAGACTAGATGATCATAATGGTCCCTTCTGACCTGAAAGTCTATGATTCTATGATTCTATGATACTGTTATATATGCTGTGTGCTACATGTCGTCTATATTGAGTATATATAAGAAAAAGTGATATGGCCTCAAAAGTGAAGTTTAATTATTTAAAGTTTACTGTACTTCTTTATATGTAGTGAGTCCTTTCCTTTCACCAGTTCTTCAGTTTTCTTTCTCCTCATGTGCCCACATATACTTCTCCGTAGATCACATTTTTCTCAGCAGTGGTAGATTGCTCTTTAAGAAGGCATGAAAGTCTTTACAAGAAGTTTGTCTGAAGTTGTACTGTACAAGTAGAATTCCTTTCAGCGACTCAACATTCAAGTTGTCCCTTTCCTTTGTCCACTGGCTTTGCATCAGTGAAAAAAAGTGCTCTACATTTGCATTGTGAGAAGGAATAGCAAAGAAGAACTGTGCAATCTTTAACAGTTCTGAATGACACTCAATGTTTTTGGATTTCTTAAAATATTTGGTCCACTTCTGGTGTGCTAGCAAACTACTGAACTCTTCATCACTGTTGCAACTTTCCATAAACTTCTTCAGGTTGCTGATCTGATCAAAACACTTCACGTCATCAATTTGCACCCCCTTATCAATCAGGTACTTGATACAAGGTTCCACATCACTCCAATTCGGTGTCTCACTCAGGGTAATCCACCTGAAACAAGAGAAATCTTCCAGGGGTCTAAGCCACTTCCTCAAATATTCTAAGCATCTGCTGTACATATTATCTACTTCAGCACAGAATTTGTCACACTCTTCATCAATTCCTTCCATGCGCTTTTGTGCCAGTAGTCCCTTAACTTTCAGGGACATAAAGTTGTGAGTCTTGCATTCAAGAAGGGTAGCATGAACCGAGTTCAAACTTTTCAGGACTTCCACGACAGAATTGCTTTCCCTTTCGATTTCTTGGATGTAAGTTTGGAATATACTCATGAGTGAATGCATGTGCCGGAGGTAAATCTCACTTAATTCATACTCAAAAAATGTCTTAAGCACTGTGGGTGGTTTGTCCTGTGACAGAAAGAATGACTTCAAAGCCGGAAACATCTGTATCAGCCTTGTAATGCCTGGAAATAATGACAGCCATCTTGTCTTGCTATGAGAAAGCAGCTTTCTGTATTCAACATCAACAAACTCACAGTACTCCTTCAGCCGCTCAGTTCGGACACTGTAGATATGGAAGTACTGGTAAATTTTAAAAATAATGTTCTCAATGTCATTCTTTCTGCTGCATAGTGAACACAGTTGTTCAAAAAGTGTGCTGGGCAACCCACACCAATTAATGTTCTCTTCTGCAACAACTTCTTTAAGTTTGCAGACACATTCTTTCCATCTTCATCATGCCGGAGTCCTCCAAACATTGTATTGCAGTTGTCACCTGTAAATGCAATACACTTCTCAAACAAACCATTTTTTTCAAGCGTTTCTTTTATGTAATGAGCAATCGTGTCGGCAGTCTCATTAGGTGTGTTCTAGACCTCAATCAATTTTGACTGCAAACCGCCATTCTTCCAGTCAAAATCCTGAATAATTACTGGAAATATTTTCACTGAACTGTGATTGTTTCCATCTGTAGCAACTCCACAGTAAGCTATGTCATTTTCTTCAAACGTTTTCAGAACAACATCAACAGAATGCGGTGCAAACACAGAGATAACAATTGCTTCTGTCTTGGTTCTAGCACTTGAACATATTCAGAATCAGGGAATATGCTTAAGGTTGGCGGGTTGTCTGTGGGCGAGGACTGGCCTGCCTCCCAAGGTCTGTGAAAGCGAGGGATCATTGTCCAGGATGGGTTGTAGATCACTGATGATGCATTGGAGAGGTTTAAGCTGAGGACTGTAGGTGATGGCCAGTGGAGTTCTGTTGGTTTCTTTCTTGGGCTTGTCTTGTAGCAGGAGGCTTCTGGGTACACGTCTGGCTCTGTTGATTTGTTTCCTTATTTCCTTGTGCAGATATTGTAGTTTTATCCTCACGCACAATTATTTCAAATTTGGTGACAATATATACCTCCAGACCAGTGGCACCACCATGGGCACAGGCATGGCCCCACAATATGCCAACATTTTTATGGCTGACCTGGAACAACGCTTCCTCAGCTCTTGTCCACTCACGCCCCTTCTCTACCTATGCTACATTGATGACATCTTCATCATCTGGACCCAATCATCATCTGGAAGAATTCCACCACGATTTCAACAGCTTCCACCCCACCATCAACCTCAGCCTGGACCAATCTACACAGGAGGTCCACTTCCTAGACACCACAGTACAAATAAGTGAAGGTCACGTTAACACCGCCCTATACCGAAAACCCACCGACCACTATGCCTACCTTCATGCCTCCAGCTTCCATCCCGGACACAGCACACAATCCATCGTCTACAGCCAAGCGCTGAGGTACAACCGCATCTGCTCCAACCCCTCAGACAGAGACCAACACCTACAAGATCTTCACCAAGCATTCTCAAAACTACGATATCCGCACAAGGAAATAAGGAAACAAATCAACAGAGCCAGACGTGTACCCAGAAGCCTCCTGCTACAAGACAAGCCCAAGAAAGAAACCAACAGAACTCCACTGGCCATCACCTACAGTCCTCAGCTTAAACCTCTCCAACGCATCATCAGTGATCTACAACCCATCCTGGACAATGATCCCTCGCTTTCACAGACCTTGGGAGGCAGGCCAGTCCTCGCCCACAGACAACCCGCCAACCTTAAGCATATTCTCACCAGCAACCACACACCACACCATAACAACTCTAACTCAGGAACCAATCCATGCAACAAACCTCGATGCCAACTCTGCCCCCATATCTACACCAGCAACACCATCACAGGACCTAACCAGATCAGCTACAACATCACCGGTTCATTCACCTGCACGTCCACCAATGTTATATATGCCATCATGTGCCAGCAATGCCCCTCTGCTATGTACATTGGCCAAACTGGACAGTCACTACGTAAAAGGATAAATGGACACAAGTCAGATATCAGGAATGGCAATATACAAAAACCTGTAGGAGAACACTTCAACCTCCCTGGCCACACAATAGCAGATGTCAAGGTAGCCATCTTACAGCAAAAGAACTTCAGGACCAGACTCCAAAGAGAAACTGCTGAGCTTCAGTTCATTTGCAAATTTGACATCATCAGATCAGGATTAAACAAAGACTGTGAATGGCTAGCCAACTACAAAAGCAATTTCTCCTCCCTTGGTGTTCACACCTCAACTGCTAGCAGAGGACCTCACCCTCCCTGATTGAACTAACCTCGTTATCTCCAGACTGATTCTTGCCTGCATATTTATACCTGCCTCTGGATATTTCCATTACATGCATCTGACGAAGTGGGTATTCACCCACAAAAGCTTATGCTCCAGTACAT
Organism: Platysternon megacephalum; assembly: GCA_003942145.1. Lineage (NCBI taxonomy): Eukaryota > Metazoa > Chordata > Testudines > Platysternidae > Platysternon > Platysternon megacephalum. The sequence goes on along the minus strand of QXTE01000050.1, from coordinate 14,536 downwards.
CTGTTAGTCTTAAAGGTGCCACAGGACTCTCTGTTGCTTTTTACAGATTCAGACTAACACGGCTACCCCTCTGATACTTGACAAATAAGAGTTGTGGGTGCTTAGCATCTTCAAAATTCTGGTCAAGACTTTCCTATTTAATTCTGCTTATATTCTTATATGGCATTCTTAAGAAGGGTCAGTCCCCGTCCCAATGTGTTTTGTACAATGCCTAGCATAATGGAGACTGAAGTTGAGTCCTGTAATAAACTTTACAACAAAAAATAATGTAATGGTAATGAGAGCGTGGGGCCCTAGAAATAAACAGACTTGCAGTGTAGGGTTTTGAGCAATATCGAAGTCCAGCTGTAAAGTAAAAGGTAGTGGGGTGTGTGTGTGTGTGTGTGAAGAAAGCGATAGAAAATGTTGCCTTTTCTTTCAAAGGGAATTATATCATTTTACCCTGAACCTTTTGTGTGTGTGTGTGTGGAGGGGGGGGGGGCTGAAAAGAGGAATCATCACACAGGGCCCATGCCTGAACTCCTTAATCAGGCAAAACTACCACTGGTTTCCCTGGCTTTCCAAAAACCTTGGGCACTCAGATTCCAGCATGATGAGGATGATATCAGCACCCAGATGGATGGGAAGATAATTATGGGAATTTTTTTTGCACAGTGGAAAGGGGTGGGGAGCCACATGATACTGTGAAGTCTGCATAAGTTTTACCATAGTAACTGAGAGACTCTGAGCTTTGGGGTGCTTTTCTGAATCAACTCATTTAAGACATTTAAAATCATTTAAGCAGGAAAGAACCACAATTGGAGGCTTTAGTCCTTTTACCCATTTCTGGTCCTCACAGCGGCATGTCTTCACCAGAAATGGTTTTCTTGTTTTGGGCAGGGGGTAACTGTGGGAAAGGAGTCACTGATAGGAGATGTGGAAAGGGGGCCCCAGAGCATTACCTTGAAACCTGATCCTTCGGTATGTGGAGGAAAGGAAACAAGGTAGCTGCAAACTGGGCGGCAGGAAGCAGCCTGCTGTTTATAAGGGGCAGGGTAAAGCGGGCACTGAGGTTTAGGAAGAGCAGCGTCTGGGACACACCACACCGGGGAGTCTGCCTTGGTTAGTGAGTGAAGGCGGGCGTGGGCACTCCGCAGTCACACCCGGTCTGGGAGCAGCGCAGGGAGCAGCGGGCAGGTGAGGCTCAGAACCGCTGGGACGGGGACAGTCTCCTGCTGAGGAATCTCTCCCATCCCCCGAGACAGGCTTTACCTCGCTGCCTCCACAGTCACACACACACACACCCGGCCCTGGGCAGGAGGCCGCCTGGGGTCGGCTCAGGGCTGAGCGATGGGGAAGCTCCAGCCACTCTGAGCAAACCCCTCGGCCAGCCCCCTCCCCACTACTCGCTCTCCTCCCACGGGGGCTCAGCGGCGCTCCCCGGGCCGCCGCACGCGGGCAGCCGGGCACCTTCCCCGGCAGGACCNTTTTTTTTTTTTTTTTTGGCGCTGCTTGGGGCAGCAAAAACCCTGGAGCCGGCCCTGCCTCGTAGGAATGTGCTACCGGTAGCACTTCCCGATACTTCTAGATTGTTAGAAGCTGCTATTGTATTAAACTGCTACCTGATGTAGCAAATGCCTACAGGTAGCAATTTCTTGCACTATAGTGTATGTGAAATTGCCACCTGTAGAAATGTGCTATGCAGTTAGTGATATGTATAGATTGTAAGAAACCGCTTCTGTAAAAAGATGCTGCTTTATTTGTACATGCTTGAAAACTGTTATCTCAATCATTAAGATTTTGAATAGAGTAAAAAGATCCTACTTTATTTGTACATGCTTGAAAATTGTTATATTTCTATGCCATTATCTCAATCATTAAGATTTTTGAATAGATCCTACTTTATTTGTACGTGCTGGAAAACTGTTATCATATTTCTATGCTATTATCTCAATCCTATGCCAGTATCTCAATCATTAAGATTTTGAATAGAAACATATCCAGAACTGATCCCTGGAGAACCCCACTTGTTATGCCCATCTTATTTATCGTTATGTCCATCTAGGTTTCATTTCCATAGTTTGTTTATGAGAAGGTCATGGGAGACAGTATCAAAAGCCTTACTAAAGGCAAGATATACCACAACTACTGCTTGTAGGCTTGTTACGCTGTTAAAGAAAGCTATCAGGTTGGTTTTACATGTGAGCAGGGCCGGCTCCAGGCACCAGCGAAGGAAGCAGGTGCCTGGAGTGGCCAATAGAAAGGGGCGGCACTCCGTCCGTCAGCGAGGCGGCACATCCGGGTCCGCGGCGGCAATTTGGCGGCGGATCCTTCAGTCCCTCTCGTCTCTTCGGCAGCACTTCGGCAGCGGGTCCTTCAATCGGGTTTGTCTTTTTTTTTTTTTTTCCCCCTTTGCCGCTTGGGGTGGCAAAAAAGCTGGAGCCAGCCCTGCATGTGAGACTGCTTGAAATACCTTTTTTTAGCAAAGTTGGACCTGTCACTGCTGTGGGTAGCACGGTCCTACAGATTGCAGTTTCATACACGTGTATGAAACTGCAATCTGTAGAGATATGCTACCGGTAACACTGCAATGTGAAGAAGCTAATTCCTACAGGCAGCAGTTTCTCACACCACCCGCATGTTAGCCTGCTATCTGTAGGAATCAACTACAGTGGCAGCAGGTCCAAACCCCTTGCCAATGATGAGTGGCCATTACACTGCAGTCTGCCCCAGTGAGCGGGGGCTAGATGATGACTGGCAGTAGCCACTGAGGCAAGGTGGGTTTAGAAGGTTGGGGGTTCCCCTGGAAGGGGAAACCCAGAATAAGGGGTTACTGCAGGGAGAGCACCCCAAGATAAAGGGCAGGCAGGCAGGCAAGACACTGGCCAGTAGGAGGCGTTCTGTACACAGGAGAGCTAATTCCCGAGACGACCAGCAGGAGGCACTGCGCTGGTGAGTCTCGACCTCGCTACAGTGCCATTGGATTAGAGGAGCTTTTGTGGCAAGAACCACCAGTAGAGCAATGTATGTGTAATATAACTATGTTAAAAACTCCCACCTTAACCTATTACTTCCCAATTCATGACGATAAAAGAACTAACGCACTGGATACCAGTAATATTCTAAACTTTAACTTTTCTTTGTGGGTCAATTGTATAAGTCTGTACAAACTAATGAAGAAAAATAACCAAATTATCCAACTGACTGAAATCACACAGGCCCAGGTTCAGACACGCAGTTTGGCTATTTTACATCAGGGATCTGAAATAGAAAGAGTATCTGCACAAGCAGAACAAATTATAATGCACCATTGGTATGATATTCTTAAAGGATGGGCCCCCAATTATTCTTTTCTTTATTCTGATAAGTTTAATGTTAATTGTAATGTGTGGTGTGTTCTGTTGGATGCTGAAACCACCAGCTCAGATTGTTTAAAAAAATATATATATAGCCTTGAGACAATTACATAAAGTGTGACCCATTCAATACCTCTGGATTGAAGGGTCATTTGCGGGTCAATGTAGAGCTGAAGAATGAAATTGTTTCTTTTCTTTAATTACTGTTATTAATATGACTTTATTTTGTATCAAATGAACAAATCAAACTTTACTGTTCTAACATTGGGTATTCACCCACGAAAGCTTATGCTCCAATACATTTGTTAGTCTATAAGGTGCCACAGGACTCTTTGTTGCTTTTTACAGATCCAGACTAACACAGCTACCCCTCTGATACTTGTTCTAACATTGTAACTCCTGTTTGCCTCCCAATATTTTAAATTGTTCATTACACTTGTTTTAATAAGATTCCATATTGTAACTAAAACCCCATTTTAAAATGCTTACTCCATTTTGCAAAACCCTGCTGTAACCTCATTAACTTAGTTCAGTGGATGGTTAACAATGCATTATAAGAAGTTTGATCCCATGGCCACAACCACCCCTGTCTGACCTGTTTGGTACCCAGCATACAATGTCAAACCAAAGCTTCCCAAAATACAGTGGGTGGACAGTGGGATATCTATTCATGGTGCACCTCACTCTGAATCTATACAAGTGCTTCTGGTGAGTAACCTGACTGATGAGGCAAGGAATCCAGGAGGCATGCACACAAGTGACATAGTAACCGTAGTGACTCTATGGTGACATAACTTGAGTTAACCCAAGCTATGGCCTTAGGTATATTAAATGTTTGAGAGTATGATGGTAGACTAAGATTCATTCAGGTGTTTAGGCTCAAGGCATTGGAACTGGCCTTACTGCACCCTACAGGCTCAGGAACAAAGAGGCACAAAAAAAATATTATTTATTTATTAAAATTTCTTGACTCGAGGGTGTATAACTCATGATTTTAGAATTCTTGTGGTTGTTAAGGTATCTTGGGGTTGTATATGTGTGTTCAAAAATTTTGAAAGGAAAAACTATAAATGGGTTGAACAAAGAATTACATCAGTCCCTCAGGATAAGTAGATTGGCTATTAGCCAAGATAATCAGGGATTCAGGCCCATGCTCTGCATGTCCCTAAAACGTTCTTTGACTGCCAGATGCTGGGAGTGGACAATGGGATCGTTCAATGAGTCATTGCCTGGTCTGATCATTCCCTTAGAAGCACCTGGCATTGGCCACTGTCACAAGACAGGATACTAGATTAGGCGGACTATTGGTCTGACCACCAATATTTACACCATTGGTGGATTGATTCAAAACAAAGTTTTGACAATAGGCCAGAAATTCAGTCAGAGTGGAAGTCCAATGATCCAACAGAATAAACATCTGCTCTAAAAATGAGAAGAAAAAATTAGAATTAAAAATTCAAGGAATTCAGGGAATCCCAGCAGCAGATAAGACAACTTGGGAAACTGCTTGGAGACTCTATGCATTCAGATACAGTGATAAGGGATTCTTTGTTTCTGAGGAGATATATGTAAAATGTTTCACTGAACTAAGTCTCAGGGATTATCTACACTGGCAAGTTAAAGCACTCTAACTTGCTGGCTCAGGGGTGTGAAAAATCACACACACACCCCGAGCGCAGCAAGTTTGAGCGCTTTAAAGCACTAGTGTGGACAGGCTTGGCTCCCAGTGCTCGGACGAGGTGGATTACCAGGAGCACTGGCACCCGCGACAGCGCTTTGAACTTTGTAGTGTAGACATAGACAGCCTCAGTAGGTTAGATCAGACAAAGAGGAGATGCATTGACTAGGCATTGAGATGCCTGTGCCTTTAAGAACCCAGCCCTGGGAAGCCGATGGTGAGAGGTGCTGTCTGTGAGAGGGGAAATAAAAAAGCCCCTCTGCCCCCCCGCCATTTTTGCAAACATGGGTGTCTCAGTCACACTGGGGTAGCTGCTTTAATGCGCTCTAACTCGCAAGTGTAGCCAAGCCCTTAGAGTTATATGGGCAGTTAGGTTGTAATTTTGCACCATGAAGGCACATTGCATCTACGGAAGGATTTTCATCTACCTGGATCATCAAGACCTGCACTGCCAATTCCCAGTATAATAAAGTGTGTTTCTAACAGCATCTCCTTACAGGCCTGCAACATGTCTCCACATGCACCACCTGAGACGTGGAGGACAGACAGAACTGGGGGTGGGGGTGGGGGTGGGAAGAGACACTTTTGTTTAGGAACATTGAGAGTGTGTGTGGTCACGTGACCTAGCGTGCGTCTTGGCAGAGCCTTTAGTAATTACAAAGCATTATTGATCTCTAATCATTTTAATCATTTAATATTTTCACTGATTGTCTATTTCTCTTTGGTCAAGTCCTTACATAAAGTTTATAGTTGTTGTTTTTAATGTGTTTGCTTGTGTGAGTTTGAATTATTTGTGAGTTCAAGTGCTGTAGCCACAGCCTTAGTGTGGTTATCCCTTGTCTCACTGGAAGCACCGCCAGGTAGCTTGATCCTTTAGCATACCAGGAGGGGGAGGCAGGCACCTACGAAATGAGCCCAGGGTGACCGAAACTTTGGACCTGGCCAAAAACTGTGAGGTACCCCTCTCCTGTTTGCACTGCATTCAGGTACTAAACCAGCACTGAAAGGGGGGGGGGGGGTTACATCTATACTTTGTTAAATAAACTTTTGCTCATTTTCACTATAAACTTATATAAGTGTTGTGTGTTAAGCAAAGAGGTGATCTGAGCTGGAACTGACAAGCTGGGGTGTACTGTTCCTTTCCAAACAGCAAATCTGTAAATACTGTGAGTTTGCAGTGGAGCAGGGGCTTCACACTCCAGGGAGATGCTCGGAGAGCTCAGGGGTTGGAATGTGCCTATCGCTAACTTGTAAAGAGACAGCAGGGCCTGCCTAGGCCTAGAGGGTAGTGCTTGTGTTGCCTGTGGCCACTGGATTTGGGGAGCTGACCCCCATCAGGCACGGACAAGGCTTTCTTGTGCTAAGGGCAGTGGCCACAGCCCTGGGTACCCCCAGGAAGCAGGCCACATTGTTGTCCTAATTTTTAAAAATGAATATAGTTCTTTAGAAAAGTAATTTACCCTGATGTAAAAGTAGTATGTAATGATAAATATTTTTTCTTTCCTAGGAAAAGTTGTTGAAAGGAAACAAATAATAAAGAAACATAAACATATCTTAATGTGAACTCTTTGAATGGCTATTGTCTCTGAAAGGTTGAGCTGTTTTCTTGTGTATGCAGATTTTACCCAAAGTAATTTACTTCTGCAAGTCTAATAACCATACAACAGAATAACACAATGAAGGATGATTTCATAAATTACACAGAAAAGGAACCACCTAATCCTAGTAAGTTTTTTGGTTAGTTGTTTCTTCTTTTTAATGTTAGGCTAGTTGTTGGAAGGATATACTCCATTGCCACGAAACTACGCCACATTTTGAATCTTGTCTGCTAGCCATGAGGGATTTCTATGGAAAAGCAGATCAGCCCTCCCATCGTCCTCCACAAATCATGCTACTCTGGCTATTAAGCTTTCTTCTGTGGTGTCTTTACCCAGCGAGTATGGACCCTTCTTGGGGATCTATGTGGAGGAAACAGCATTCAGAAAAAATTCTTAGCTAGCACTGAATACATGTATTCTCTTTTAACTTAATCACAGCACTGGCTGGGCATATCTCTGTGTGGCCTTTCTGCCAATCTAAGTGACCCTGGTGTGCCTAGTGAGGCACTCTAGTTTAAAAATAACTAAGGCTCCCATCCTGTGAGCATTTATGCACGTGAGTAGTCCCATTGAGTTTCAATGTGGCCGCTCACATGCCTAAAGTTATTTACATGCATCAGCAATGGGGCCTAAGCGTGCAAATGCTCCACTATGTGAGTCAGGAGCCAGTTAACTGTATTTGAATTGTTATATAATCAAAACAAACATAATAGTGTCCTGTAAGTCTCTACAAGGGTGTTCTAAAAACTAGTGATGGAAAACACAGTAGTTATAGTTCAGGTTGAGATAGGATAGACAGCTGGTGTGTTGTGACCATCTTTTATCCTTTAGTTCACAGTCACCTCTCTATTCTGTTCTGATTCCTCTGTCTGTTTCTTTCATCCACTTGTTATTTCTCATCTTATTCCTTGATTATAAACTCTTTTGGGCGGAGATCCTCTTTTTTTGCTTGTGTTTGTACAGCCATAGCACAGTAGGGTTGAGGTGTGTAGGTACTACTGAAATACCAACAAATAATAAGATGCCTGTTCCACTCTAAGGCCCCAATCCTGCAAAGACAAAGGCCTGGTCTACACCTAAAAGTTAGGGCCACCTAGCTACATTTCTCAGAGGTGTGAAAAATTCATGCACTAGCGAGACATAGGTAAGCCGACCTAATCCCCAATGTAGACACCATTAGGTTGACAGAAGAACTCTTCCATCAACGTAGCAGGTAGACTCATTAATCCCTTCCATCATTGTAGTAAGCGTAAATGCTACAGAGAGCATAGCTGCAGCTGTGCCACTGTAGCACTTCTAGTGTAGACATACACTTAGGCATACCCTCAGTTTTTGCAAGACTGAGGCCCAAGTTAGTCTTTAAGGACTTCCCTTAAAATTAGTTTTTGGGCAGATAATGATGTTTGTTCTCAGCTTGAATGTGATTTTTGGAGAGGAAAATATTGAAAGTTATTGAGCTGTTTCAAGAGCATGAGAAAAATGTAGGTTTCCTGCTTTAAAAAGATCAACTGTTTTGGTGCTCCGATAATTCAGAAAGGGATGTAATGTGCTTCATAAGAAGCTGACTTAAAAGACCTTACTATTTGTGAAAGCAAAACCTACTTTCTCCTCCACAGAATCAGCAAGTAATGGCTACGACAGTCCTGCTTTCCAACATGATGAAAAACCTGAGCACAATGACCAGTTACAGAAGAACAAGAAAACGTAGGGGTTCCTTGATCTTAATACGCTGTTAAATTTCTTGCCCTGCCTTTCAAGAAAGGGTCTGGATTAATTTTGCATTAATCTCTTTAGAAAGAAAAATGAGAAGTCAAGGGAAAAGATGGTTGGCATTTTGAAATTGGTTAGTGCATAGTTTATTGGTTTGATTTATATTTCTCATTGTTCCTTTTCTTTGCCTGTTGTACGTTATGGTAACAGACTAATGTGCAACCACAATACTGCATTTCGAAAGAGAAGAAAGAGGTCTGTGCAAAACTTAGTATTGCCGCAGAGCCATTTTTGTGCGTTGATCTCAGGCTTCCCTCTTTAAAAATATGGCCTGTTGTGCAAAGTTCCCCCCACAGCTAACTGCCAGTGCTTGACAATATTTCAGCACTAGCACCATGACGCAGTGAAATTCACTCATGTTAAGGACTGAAGTGAAGCATGTGTGGTAAGTAGGGCCTTGCCCTGGCTCTCTCAACTGGAGATAATTTTGCCATTAGTGCATAATGTCTCATGAATTATCCAGTGAAACAAGTGCTGTGTTTTTCTTAAATGTAATAACTGCTACATACCTATTGGTAGGCAGCAGCCAAATGTTTGTTAATTAACTGTGCTTGTTTACATTTTAAATGCACTGAGTAAATATGGGATGTAGTAGAATGCACACAGGGAGGCAGCGAGTTGCACAGGTGATGTTATCACTTTGTGAAAAATGTAAGAGACATTCTTTTTTCTGCAGATTAGGGGATTCATCCTGCCATCGTGTCCTAACTCCCTCAATAAAAACTGGCCTAAAACTGTGTGTAAGCTCTTTCAAAGTGTATCCCAAGTGTTGTGTTTGCCTCAGGGGCGGCTCCAGGCACCAGCACACCAAGTGTGTGCCTGGGGCGGCAAGCCGCGGGGGGCGGCCTGCCGGTCGCTGTGAGGGCGGCAGTCAGGCTGCCTTCAGTGGCATGCCTGCGGGAGGTCCGCCGGTCCCGCGGTTTCGGCGGCAATTCAGCCGTGGGTAAGCCGAAGGCGCAGGACCGGTGGACCTCCGGCAGGCATGCCACCGAAAGCCGCCTGACTGTCGTGCTTGGGGCGGCAAAATACATAGAGCCGCCCCTGGTTTGCCTTCACAGTATCTAATTCATTGCTTCATAAAGTGTTTTGGGATACCCAAATTGCAAATGGTGCTATGTAAAAACAAATCCTATTCTATGTTTCTTAGTAAGATATTGTCACAATTATGTGAATTTGTCAACCTTCAATTAATACCTTTTTCTTTATATTCATGTAGTTTGGGTATGCCGATTGGCTGGATATCATTTTGATGATAATAGGCTTGATTGCAGCTGTTGCAAATGGAACAGGGCTGCCACTTATTATCGTTGTCACTGGAGAGCTGACAAACAGATTTGTGACGAATGGCCAAGCAGTAAATATGTCTTCAGGTAAATAAAGTTTGTTCAACTTCTGAAAATATTTGTTAGGGTCTCTTATTTACTGAATTGGCAGAGGTTCAGGATGGAGTGCTGCTGTGGTGTTAAAAGCCATGAAGAGCATAGTGAATTCTGAGCAGTCCTTCCTTTTTACCCTGCTGTATAGTACAGTAGCAAACTAGACACCTGATAAATTACAGAGCAGTACATTTGGTAACTGTAAAACGATTTACTACTTTCTATAGTTTATAGTTAATCCATGGAATTCACTGTCCCAGGAGGTCACCAAATCAAGTTCTGTGATTGGATTTTTAAAACAACAAAATAGGACCATTAATACTATTTTGCCTCTATATGAGCTAAGCTTATGATAAGGGCAATCATAACTTACCCTAAAATATATGTGCTGACACCTGGAAGGGGTCTCCTATTTCTCCCAGGTCTGAACAGTTTTGCACATTCGGTTAGGTGCATTATTAGTGAAATTTACCCTTTTGCAGACAGCCAGCAAAAGGCTGAGCCACCACTTGGTCCCCACTTGGGCCCAGTTTTGAGGCTTGGGTGGAACCTAAGTGGTGCATAAAAGCCGGTCTTATGGTGTCTGCATGGATGAATTTTGCCTGATGTGAGGTAGAAGGGGGAGTTATCAACTTCTGAAAAATCAGAGATTGGCCACTGTTGGAATCCGAAGGTCAGATCAGATGGAGCTATGATCTGACCAGTGCTCTTTGACGTAGTGAGCTAAATCTGTGCCATCACTCTACAGTAACCCTCTGAGCTGACTCAGAAGTTTGCCCTGTTTGATCCTCTGGAAGGATGATGGCCACCAAGAAACTTATAAATCTACAAAGCTGTTGCAGGGAGTGTAGTGTCATACAAAACACCCATAAGTTTATGGCCTAAAACCGCCATGATTTGTTTCATGCCTGTTCTAATAAAACTGAATATTTTTCTTTGTTACAGTTAATCTTTCAGCTGTGATGAATAGAAGCTCTACTTGTCCAGCAATTCCAGGTTTGGATATAGAAGCTGAAATGACAATGTAAGAACCGCTGCAATTATTTTCACAAGAATAGCACAGTGTAGTTTCTGTATATTTTTTGTCCATTAGACTGTAAGCCAAATTTGGCCCTCAATTACATCTCATTGGCTTCAGCAGTGTTAAACATGACATGATGTGTCTAACTTATCTTGCAAGATGCAATTGACCTTATAGACTTTTACTGTTTTACTACAGGTTTGCCTACTACTATGTGGGTATTGGCTTTGCTGTAATGATACTGAGCACCATCCAAGTCTGGACATTTTTGACCTCAGCTGCAAGACAGACAGCAAGAATCCGACAAAAGTTTTTTTTCGCAATACTTCACCAGGAGATGGCTTGGCTTGATACCAGCCAGATTGGAACGTTGAACACCCGACTGACGGAGTGAGAAGGCTCTATTTATCTATGTACCAGAAACATGAGCCAAAAAGAAGTCTGATGTTTACCTTGATAGAATTAGCTACAGGGAATTTCCAGGAAACCTTTTTAACTAAGACCCAAAATATTACTGCTATCTGAGGGCAGGGCCGGCGCAACCCTTTAGGCGACCTAGGCGGTCGCCTAGGGCGCTGCTATTTTGGGGGCGCCGGCGCCCCGGCTGGCCGTCCAATTTTGGGGGCGGGACCTTCCGCCGCCGCTGTTGGGGGCGGCATTTCAGAGGCGGGATCTTCCGCCGCCTAGGGCGCCGGAAAAGCTGGCGCCGCTACTGTCTGAGGGAGGAATTTGTTATCATTTTTCACTTCATTTTCAGGGTTTCAGTAACATTTCCATTGTGAGGACTTATCCTGTGAAATGCAAAATCTTACTTATCTGACATTGGCTTTGTAATGTCTATGAGCTATTTTGCAAACTACTGTAGATAAACAGCTCTGCTGACTCCAGCTAGTTTAAAAACACTGAAAACCCTGACATTGTATGAAATGAAACTGCACTCATAGTTATGGGCACTATGTTATCATTTTGAACCTGATCCAAATCAATTAAAATCATTAGGAATCTTTAGATCAGGTCCCTTGTTCAGGGATTCAGAGGAAGGTATGATCAGGGTATGAAGAGTTTCTCCAGATTTAATTTTTGCAGGGAGGGATTGGCCCAGTTTTTGGAAGATGTGAATCCTGAAGGGAATGAAAGGCTTGAATTTCACCAATCCTAGCTCCCATATGTAAATAGCAAGAGAAAATTAGTGTGACACACAATGGTTTTCCAAATAATAATTTACTAACACTGTGCTTGTCACTGTATAGGATGCAAAATGGAGATATTCCTTGCCTCTAAGATCTTAAAATCTAATAACAAAATTGAAGAAGATAGGATACATAGGGGAACTTGGAGGAAAAAGTAATGTAAAGGTTTTGGGGGTGAATTTTTGATTTTGTATAGATTATTCCTTTTGGATATTGCATAAATGAATTGGGTCATGTGTGAATGAGCGGGTAGCAATGGCAGAAGTCTATCTAGAGGTTACATCACAGAAAATGAGTTGTGATCTGCTAGCTCCTAGCCCCACAAAGAGCCATTACTGCTGTTCAGTATCCATGTCCAAAATTCCTACTACCCAGTGATTTGAACAGTTAAACTTCTGACAAGCTTCTCTCCAGCAAAACAGAAAAATGTGTGAGGAGGAGGCATTCATCAAAGTTAACATTCTCTTTTTTTAATTAACAGTGACATTAACACCATCCATGAAGGCATCGGAGACAAGTTCTGTATATTTGTACAATTCTTTGCCACGTTTCTGACAGGGATTGTTATAGGATTCGTCTATGGGTGGAAACTGACTTTGGTGATTTTGTCAGTTAGCCCTGTTCTTGCTGCAGCAGCAGCAGTTGGATCATTTGTAAGTGCTGGGGGGAAACAAATAAGAATTCTACCTCTAAACACAGATTGAGAGGGAGTGAACCCCAAAGCAACATGACCACAAAGTTTGGAGAGCATGGAGAGCAGCCCTTCTCCTACTCCACTGGCTCCTGCCCCAAAATTTGCGGAGCTCTGTCTACACTGAGCATCAGCAGGCAGGCATTGGCATGCCATGGAGGCCTGGACTGCTTCCAGTCACCACCACTCACCACATGGGAAGAGGATGATCTGCATTCATCAGCTGTGACCACATTAGTAGATATTGCTTGTAATGCACAGAAAAATTTACAAAGTGTTTCCATTTATAGGTTGTATTTTGTTTTCTCTCCCCCTTTCCCCCACCCAAGCACTGAAAATGGTGGAAGAAGAAACAGGATTGTGACCTATAATTAAGATAGCTAAGTTATTTACATGGCCTCCATTATTATAGTTTCTGAGTGCCACACAAGCTTCATTGTGTTTAGCCTCACAACACCATGCAAGATAGGGGATTCCTATTTTACACATGGAGAAGTAAAACACGGAGAGAAGTTACTTACCCGGAGTTGCCCAGGAAAACTGTGTTGGAGTGGGGACTTGAACCCAGGTCTCCTAAATTCTAGGCTCTTTCCCTCACTGCTTGATCAGCATTTGTATCAGTGCATAATTTACACCACTTAAATAGATTGCAATAAAATATTTTCCCCTTCCCCCCACCCTCCCAATTTTCCAGTTCCTGGCATCATTCACTACAAAAGAGCTGACTGCTTATGCTACAGCAGGAGCTGTGGCGGAAGAAATTTTGACTGCTATCAAAACAGTTGTTGCTTTCAATGGACAGATGAAGGCATTAGCAAAGTGAGGTTTTTTTTTAACTAATTATTGATTGTACATAATATTGGGGAAAGTGATGTGGTTATTTANAGTCCAACTAAGCACATGCACACTCCCACTGAAATCATTGATTAAAGTGTTTACAGTTAAGCTCATGCTTTACTGGATCATGACATTAGGTAAGATTGCCTATCACTTTCCTATGTCATCGACTTCAAGGGGGCTACCCACATGCGTAAAGTTAAGTGCGTACTTAGTGCTTTGCAAATAATCCTCTTCTTGATCTAATCTGAACAGCACCAATGATATCTGAGCAGTTTATGTGGAAGAAATTAATTGCACATCATTTCAGGATCCCTTCACTACTGCGTAAACTGTCATTCATTTTGGGCCTTCCCACTTTTGGTCAGGGCATTTTTGTACATAATGTATGTGTCGAGAGGTTCCTACAAAGCTTCTGAGCATGTCATTGAACAATAAAATTATATGCATGTCCTCCTGAAACGTTCTGAGAACATTGCTGGGCTGAGCTGTGCTTTCTGTAATGCCCTTGAGAAACTAAAGGGGATTAGATAGCTAATGAGTGAACAGAAGCTGTTATTGATTGATGGAAACCCATAAGCTTGTAAAGGAATCGCAAGGAAAAAGAGAGTGATTTTTTTCATTAACTAACTGTTAATCTTTGTCTTGTCTCACAGGGGTTAACTAGCATAATATGGTGCTTAATTTGTATTTGATTGCTTGCTATTGGCATATATCTTGGTAACTTAGCTTATGAGAATAGTTCCTGGCTTCCAACAGAGTTCAGCAAGAGAGAATTACTGCCAGGTTGTGGAGTCAAAGGGGATTCTGGCTTCTGTTTACTTATTTGGTTTTATCTAAAGCACTTTTTCTTCAACAATTGAGTGAGCACTAATTCTTACCTTTGCGAGCTGATATTCATAGAATCCTAGAAATGTAGGGCTGGAAGGGACCTTGAGAGATCATCAATTCCAGCCCCCTGCACTGAGGCAGGGTCAAGTGTACCTAGGCCATCTCTGATAGGTGTTTGTCTAACCAGTTCTTAAAAACCTCCAATAATG
>QXTE01000049.1:11126847-11300740 GCA_003942145.1 Platysternon megacephalum | reverse complement strand
CGAGGGGGATCTGCCAGTATCCCTTGCTCAGATCGAGGGTAGTGAGGAAGCAGGCCTTGACTAAGCGGTCCAGTAGTTCATCGACCCGGGGCATCGGGTACGCATCAAACTTCGAGATGGAATTGACCCTTCCGAAATCGATACAGAAGCGCTGTGTCCCATCCGGCTTGGGAACCAGGACTACCGGGCTGCGCCATTCACTTTGCGACGGCTCGATAACCCCTAGTGCCAACATCGCCCGGACTTCCTCCTCGACGACCCGCCGCATCCGATGTGGCAAGGGCCTATTTGATTCCCGGATCACCGCCCCCGGTTCTGTCTGGATGGTATGGAAAACGAGGGTCATGTACCCTGGCTGGGCGGTGAACGTTCTGGGGAATGCCTGCAGGAGGCAACCGGTTTGCTTTCGTTGCTCCTCAGTCAAGGACTCTCCGAGTTGAGGCGGAGTCCTCAGTCGGGATTACCCGGGGTCCTAGCTCAGGCTCCGGGGGACAGGGATTAATGAGAAGGCCTTTGCGTTCTCGCCAGGGCTTCAGGAGGTTGATATGGTATCTCTGGGTTCGCTTTCGCCGGTCCGGCTGGTTAATTTCATAGGTGACTGGCCCGACCCTCCGAACCACCTCGTATGGCCATTGCCACCAGGCCAGTAGTTTTGACTCGCTGGAGGGCAGGAGGAGCAGGACCCGGTCGCCGGGTTCGAACTCGCGGACTCGGGCCTCCCGCTTATACGTTTGGACTTGAGCCTCCTGAGCCGCCTTCAAGTTCTCCCGAGCTAGCGCACCTGCTTGTGTGAGACGTCCCTGAAGCTGGAGGACGTATTGCAGAAGACCCTGGGCTGGTGACGGGGCTTGCTCCCACGTCTCCTTCATGAGGTCCAGCAGCCCTCGCGGACGACGGCCGTATAGCAGCTCAAACGGGGAAAACTTCGTGGAGGATTGGGGTACCTCGCGGACGGCCAGAAGCAAAGGCGGGAGCAACTGATCCCATCGGCGCAGGTCCTCTGGGGAGATCTTGCGCAGCATGGTTTTCAAGGTGCGGTTGAACCGCTCGACCAGGCCGTCAGTTTGCGGGTGGTTAATGGAGGTGCGTAGTTGCTTAATCCCCAGGAGGTTGCATACCTGCCGCAGCAGCCGGGAGGTGAAGTTAGTGCCCTGGTCAGTAAGGATCTCCTGGGGCAAGCCCACGCGGGCAAAGACCTTCACGAGCTCCTCCGCGATGGCCCTGGCGGTGATGCTACGGAGCGGGATGGCTTCGGGAAAACGGGTGGCATAGTCCACGATGACTAGTATATACAGGAACCCTGCCCTGCTTCTCGGGAGCGGGCCCACCAAATCCACGGCCACCCGTTCAAACGGCGTTTCTATGATGGGCATGGGGATTAGGGGGGCCGGGGCCGTCCGTCGGGGAGCCGCCAGTTGACACTCCGGGCAGGAACTACAGTACTCGCGTACCTCCTGGTGCACCTCGGGCCAGAAGAATTGGGTCAGAATTCGCGCCAGGGTCTTTTCCTGGCCCAGGTGCCCTGCGGCGGGGACCTCATGGGCAAGTCTCAGCACCGCGTGTCGGTGGCACCGGGGCACCATCAGTTGGGTCTGGATCTCTCCGGTGCGGGAATCCCGGTCTACCCGATAGAGGCGGTCTTGGCGTAGTTCAAAATGGGGCCAGGCCTTGGCCCGGCCTGGGTCAATCAGAGCGCCGTCCACGGCCGCCAGCTGCTCATATGCCCGACTAAGGGTAGGGTCCCCCTTTTGGTCCCGGCAGAAGTCAGTGCCGATCCGGGGATCGTCAGCAGACGTTGGCGGGGGGTCCTCGGGTGTTCCTTCCCGTCTAATCGGGTTCGGTTCTTCCGCCTCCTCGGCAGGGTCCTCGCGGCAGTCCCCCTCCAAAGCTGGGGTGACTTTGGGACTTTCCTTGGCGTTGGACCGAAGGACTCCAGGGAACTCTGGCCAATCTCGTCCCAAGATCNCGGGCACGGTGACCTTAGTGGCCTGTGGTGGTCGGGCACGGTTTTCCCCTGTGCAAACATGCCCAGACCTACAATCCATCTCCGTACAGTCGCATTGCAGGTGTCCACGTTTCCCACAGGAGAAGCAGGGCCCGAGTTCTGGTCGTCCTGGCCGGGCCGAGCCTCCCCCTGAGCCCATGGGGGGACTTCGTGGGACCTGGCCACCCCCGGTTTCCGGGCCCTCGGGGGCTTGCCGAGCGGGTCCCTCGGGACGCCTGTAACGGGGTTCCTGACTCCGCTGAGGATTTCGCAGTTCAACGCTGGCACTTGCCTTCCTCTTGGAGGTGGAGCGCTTGGGCCCTGAAGGGGGGCCCTGAGTAGCCAGTCCGACCGGGGCTTCCGCCGCCAGGAAGTCTTCCATGAGGGCAACGGCGGCCGCGACCGTAGGAGGCCGATGGCGAAGGACCCAAGCCCTACCCCGCGCCGGGAGGATATGTACGAACTGCTCCAGGATGACCNGACTTGCTGCTGCGTCAGTGGGGATCCTGACCGCAACACACTGACATTGGCTTTGGCCCCGCTGCGGCCGGGCCAGGGTCGGCTGTTCCCGGGCTACTTCCGGACTGCCCCTCGTATGGTACCTGACTCAGGGTGGCGTCGTTTGAGACTTCCAGGACCATCGGTTCCTCCGGGTCGCTGGCGAGAGGTATGCTCGGCTGCTCCTCAGGGTAGCTGGCGAGAGGCAGGCTGTAGAAGGGCTCCTCAGGGTAGCGGGAGAGATGCAGGCCCGGCGGCTCCTCGGGGTAGCGAGCGCGAGGCAGGCCCGGCGGCGTTCCCCAACCTGGAGCTAGCCAACAGGCATCTGGCCTCTCCGGCGGCTGGCCTTCCACTGAGGTCTGCAGCTGGGCTTTTCTACTTCCGGTCCTGCGCCGTGACCTGTGGGGGGCGGGCGCAGGATCCACTGGCTCCGCCCATGTTGGTACTAGGGGAGGCTCATCCCTCAGCAGGGCTCTGGGGTATCCCACCGCCTCGCTACACACGCACCCTTCAAGGTTGGCTCCCATTCATCGGGGCCAGCCCCGTCCACTTCTCCCAGGCGAGACATGAAGTCGGCATTTGCGTGGTCCTTACCGGCCTGATGCCGGACAGTATAAGCAGAGGGTTGTAGTGCCAGGTACCACCGCGTTAGCCGCAAATTATTGTTTTTCATTCTGGCCAACCACTGTAGTGCGGCATGGTCAGTGACAAGTGTGAACGGGGCCCCCAGGATGTAATACCGCAAGGCATCACAGGCCCATTTTATTGCCAGCGCCTCCTTCTCTATCACTGCGTAGTTTCGTTCTCGTGGAAACAGTTTCCGACTGAGGTATACGATGGGGTGTTCCTCTCCATACACCTCCTGGGACAGGACCGCCCCTAGGCCCATCTTTGAGGGCCTGGAAGGCGCGTTTACACTCCGGGGTCCACTCCACTCGTCTGGGGCTGGCTTTGGTCAAGAGTCCAGTTAATGGGGCTGCGATGGAGGCGAAATCGGGGATGAATCGTCGGTAGTAGCCCGCCAGTCCGAGGAACTGGCGGACCTGGCGCTTCGTAGTGGGTGGTTGGCATGCCACGAGGGCCTGAACCTTTCCCACGAGAGGTCTTACTTGTCCCCGCCCGATAGTGTACCCCAGGTAGGTGGTCTCCTGCCACCCGATACGGCATTTTTTTGGGTTAGCGGTTAATCCCGCTGCCCGCAGGGACCTCAAGACAGCTGCTATCCGTTCCAGGTGGTCCTCCCAATGGCAGCTGTAAATAACGACGTCGTCCAGGTATGCGGCCGCATACTCTCGATGAGGTTGAAGGAGCTGATCCATCAGCCGCTGGAACGTTGCGGGCCCCATGGATCACCACCCCCGGCTCTGTCTGGATGGT
Organism: Platysternon megacephalum; assembly: GCA_003942145.1. Lineage (NCBI taxonomy): Eukaryota > Metazoa > Chordata > Testudines > Platysternidae > Platysternon > Platysternon megacephalum. The sequence goes on along the minus strand of QXTE01000049.1, from coordinate 11,296,881 downwards.
ATGGGAAACGAGGGTCATGTACCCTGGCTGGGCGGTGAACGTTCTGGGGAATGCCTGCAGGAGGCAACCGGTCTACTTTCGTTGCTCCTCATTCAAGGACTCTCCGAGTTGAGGCGAGGCGGAGTCCTCAGTCGGGATTACCTGGGGTCCTAGCTCGGGCTCCGGGGGACAGGGATTAATGAGAAGGCCTTTGCGTTCTCGCCAGGGCTTCAGGAGGTTGATATGGTATCTCTGGGTTCGNAGGGTTCCGCCTCTCGGGCTGTAGCCACCGCCTGCACAGGTCCCTCAATTCCTGGGCCAACAAGCGGGGTCGGGCACCCGGGGTGTAGGACAAACTCCGGAACCACTGCTGGAAGGTTTCCGGGCTAATGTCTAAGGCGTCTAGGATTGTGGCCTTGACCCGGGGATAGTCCCGGGCGTCCTCCGCAGACAGCCCCCGATACACAGTTTGAGCCGTCCCCGTCAAATACGGGGCTAGGAGGGTGGCCCATTGGTCGGGTGTCCACCCTGCGACGTGTTGCACCCTTTCGAAAGTCACCAAAAAGGCTTCGGGGTCATCCTGCGGTCCCATCTTGGTCAGCCGTACAGGCGGCGTGGGGCGGGGTGACCCGGCGGGTGCTTCCGGCTGGGGCCCTGTGTGGTGAGGCAGCACCGTCGCCAGTTGTTGCAAGCATTGCTGCTGGAACTCCCGGTTCTGCACGGTCAGGTCCCAAATCAGCTGCTGCTGCTGCTGTGCCCCCAGCTGCTAGACGAGCTGCTGTTGCTGTTGGAGCTGGGTGGCCTGCTGCTGCTGCTGCTGCTGGAGCTGGGCCGCCTGCTGTCGCTCCTGCCTCTCCGCCAGGAGCGTAACCAGTTTGGATAAATCCATGTTTCCGGTGGGGGCTTGCTCCCCCCAGACCCTTTCTCACAGGGGTCAAGCGTTCGTGCCCACATCCTGGGCAAGAGTCCCCACTTCTGGTACCACGTGTAGTAGGGCTCTCCCGGGGCGCGTCCCTCAGTGGGCCTGTGGCGTATCCCACCGCCTCGCTACAGCATGTAAGCCCAGGCCCTAGGTTAGGCCAGGGCAGCACGTAAACAGTCTGATGCGCAGGCCCTTAGGCAGGGGCTGAGCCAAGAGTCAAATAAGCCCAGGCCCTAGGTCAGGGCGGGGAGCACAGAAACAGTCTGATGCTCAGGCCCTTAGGCAGGGGCTGAGCCAAGAGTCAAATAAGCCCAGGCCCTAGGTTAGGACGGGGCAGCACGTAAACAGTCTGATGCGAGGGGGAGACTGCAGACTGGTGGCAGGAGGGACGCAGGCCCACCCGCTCCACTGCGTCCCAGCCCGGGGCCCTAACAGCGGCAGAAGACATGCTGCTGCGTCAGTGGGGATCCTGACCGCAACACACTGACATTGGCTCTGGCCCCACTGCGGCCAGGCCAGGGTCGGCTGTCCCCGGGCTACTTCCGGACTGCCCCTTGTATGGTACCTGACTCAGGGCGGTGTCGTTTGAGACTTCCAGGACCATCGGTTCCTCCGGGTACCTGGCGAGAGGTAGGCTCGGCTGCTTCTCAGGGTAGCTGGTGAGAGGTATGCTTGGCTGCTCCTCAGGGTAGTGGGCGAGAGGCAGGCCTGGCGGCTCCTCNGCAGGATCCGCTGGCTCCGCCCACGTTGGTACTAGGGGAGGCTCATCCCTCAGCGGGGATGTGGGGTATCCCACCGCCTCGCTACAGACCCCCAAACACATATCCTGGCCTCTCTCATTTACATCCCACTGCGGGCAATTAGCAAGGATTCCTGGCAGGATGTCAGCTGGCTCTTCAATCCATGACTTTAGCATGATCTACCTGGACTTGGGTGGTGTCCTTCTCAGTGCCCAGGGTGAAGACGGCATGCAGGGCAGCTCGAAGGAGGTGGGTCTCCAACTCTGGCTCCAGGGCAGGTGTCATGGTGCTGGCAAGAGAGAGGAGACGATATTAGACTGGGCAGTGCAGGGGTGGGACTGGCACTAACATGGATGTGAAACTGCAGGGAAATAGGCAGAGGCTGGCAAGAATGGAAACTGAGGCACCAAGCCAGGGAATGACAAGGCCCAGGTTTCCCAGAGAGACAGTGGCAAGGCAGGAATAGCGCCTGTTCCCTGGACCCTGCTGCCCCTCCTGCATCTGATCCTGGGAGTGAGCCTCTCCCCAAAGCCATTGCAATGTTACTGGAGTGAAAAGAACAGCCCAGCCAGGAGAGAGGGAACCTTCCCACCACCTCTGCCAGAGGAGCCACCCTTGGGAGGTGACCTGGGAGGGGGAGGGGCAGTGACTCCCAGCCCTGGGCCTGAGCAGAAGGGTCTTGGTACCTGAGGTTGCCCACAGCAATCAGGGAGTTAGCGAGGATGGCGCCGGATGGAGAGTTATCAGGCAGCTCCTCAATGAGCTCCTGTGAGACCCAAAGGAGAAAAAGGAGCATGTGAGATTCGGGCCTCACTGACAGTTCTCAGTGAGGAGATTACACAGCCAGCACCCCACATAGCCAGCAGGATCCCCCCACCTGCCTCCCGCTCCTCTGATTCCTGCCCACTAGTGACCAATCTCAGAATTTCTCCCATCTCTTCTCCCCAATCTTCAGCCCCAGCAATCCCTGCCCTCAGCTGTCCCTCCAGCACCAGCCATCCCCCATCCATTGTCCCAGGGAGACCCCTGCCCCTCCCATGTCTCTGTCCTTCCTCCAGCTGCTGGGTGCCGTGTCTCGCTCACCGCAATCCTCTCCACCACAACCACCTTGCAGCAGCGCGCCTGCAATGTGTCCTGCCCTCTGTGCTGTGCAGCGAGACACGGGGGGTGGATCTGCACTCTCAGCAAATTTGCAGATGACACTAAACTGGGAGGAGTGGTAGATATGCTGGAGGGTAGGGATAGGATACAGAGGGACCTAGACAAATTAGAGGATTGGGCCAAAAGAAACCTGATGAGGTTCAACAAGGACAAGAGCAGAGTCCTGCACTTAGGACGGAAGAATCCCATTCACTGTTACAGACTAAGGACCGAGTGGCTAGGCAGCAGTTCTGCAGAAAATGACCTAGGGGTTACGGTGGACGAGAAGCTGGATATGAGTCGACAGTGTGCCCTTGTTGCCAAGAAGGCTAACGGCATTTTGGGCTGTATAAGTAGGGGCATTGCCAGCAGATCGAGGGACGTGATCGTTCCCCTCTATTCGACATTGGTGAGGCCTCACCTGGAGTACTGTGTCCAGTTTTGGGCCCCACACTACAAGAAGGATGTGGAAAAATTGGAAAGAGTCCAGCGGAGGGCAACAAAAATGATTAGGGGGCTGGAGCACATGAGTTATGAGGAGAGGCTGAGGGAACTGGGATTGTTTAGTCTGCAGAAGAGAAGAATGAGGGGGGATTTGATAGCTGCTTTCAACTACCTGAAAGGGGGTTCCAAAGAGGATGGATCTAGACTGTTCTCAGTGGTACCAGATGACAGAACAAGGAGTAATGGTCTCAAGTTGCAGTGGGGGAGGTTTAGATTGGATATTAGGAAAAACTTTTTCACTAGTAGGGTGGTGAAGCACTGGAATGGGTTACCTAGGGAGGTGGTCAAATCTCCTTCCTTAGAGGTTTTTAAGGTCAGGCTTGACAAAGCCCTGGCTGGGATGATTTAGTTGGGATTAGGTCCTGCTTTGAGCAGGGGTTTGGACTAGATGACCTCCTGAGGTCCCTTCCAACCTTGATATTCTATGATTCTATGATGGCGTGCAGGAAGATGAGCTGCTGGGTCTCATCCTGCACCCACCAGGAGTGGGGTTAGGGGAGAGAGAGCCAGTTAGCCAGGGACCTCCCTGCCCTACCCACACCAGCTGCAGGACTCAGGCCTGAATGGAGGATAGTGGGGACCCGACCGTTGTCCAAATCACCCACAACTCCTATACAAACAGGGTCAGGAACTGGGACAATGACTGTGGGGCAAGGAGACCCCGGCTGGTGTGTGACAAACACCCCCATCTTGTGGGTCCCAGATCATGGAGTCCCCATTAGGGCTGGTGGATCATCAGAGACAAGACCCTCTGCAGGGGGTCAGGGTGCTGGGAAGGGGCAGGACAATCTCGGTTCCAGCACAGCTGGGAAACGTTTGTACCTTTTCTCAGCCCTGGAGCTGCTCTCGGATGTTCTTGAGAACAGCCTCCTCTGTGGCCACGTCCACCCATTCCTCCTCCTCTTCCTCTGAGTCCCTGGGGGTCCCTGCACCAGGGAGAGAAGGGGACAGGGTGATGGCTGCTGTCACTCAGGGGAAGGACAGGGGCATGTTGAGGCAATGTGCCCCCTTCCCACCTCTGGGACCCAGGGCAGGTCGGGCCCCACACTCCCCACTCTCAGTGATGCCTTCAGCCCCCAACTCCTTCAGGAGCCCATAGCAAAGAGACCCCCACACACTGTCCTGGACTCCCTGGGAGGTGCCTGCCCCCCACCCCTCAACTGGAGGATCAAGGATCAAAGTGGCAGCATCTACTGTCAGTGGGGTTCCCGTGGCTCAGGCCAGACACCTGGGCTGGGGACCCGCCCCCATAGCACTGGTTGAGGGCCTGGGCCCGGGGTGTTCACAGCCCCCTCCTCACCCCCCCCGAGCCCAGCCTGGCTCCTCACCTGGAACAAAGCAGCGGCGCCCATCGGCCTCACTGCTGCCCGAGTCCCAGGCACTGCTGCTGTCCCATGGGGAGCGGGCCGAGCTGCTGGTGCTGGGACAGGGATCCTCCACCTCCTGCCCTGGGGAGGCTGGAAGATTCTCAGTGACCGGGCACGGCGATGCCTCCTGCTGGGAATCAGGGCTGGGCTCCTGGGGCCGGTGCTTCCCACACAACAAGGCCCAGAGCCACCCTGCCCGGCTCCCCTCCTGGGCTGGGTCTTGCCTGCCCAGCCGCATCCTGGGCCAGCTCCTTTTCAGCCTGGCCGGTGCCTCTCCCACCTCGGCGCCTGTGCCGGGAGCGGGTTTCCTCTGCCAGAAGGCTGGGCACTTCCACCTCCTGGCCCAGCCGGGAGCTCCTTCCCCGCCAGCGGGTCCGGAGGGGCCGCTCTGTTCCTGGGCAGCTGCTTCCCTCAGGCTCTGGGGCCACCTGCAGAGCCTTCTTCCTGAACATCCTCAGGAGCCTGGCCATCCTGGAACCGAGCGGGGAGCAGGCGTGAGTCTGGGGTCAAGGCAGCCTCTCACTAACCAGCCTTTTTGGTCCCTCCCAATCCCTGCTCCAGCCAGAGCAGCTCCTCCTCCCCCCACAGGGGTACAGGGAGTGCAAGCTCCACACACTGGCAGGAGTTCATTGCATGATCTGCTCCCAACGTTCCCCCTCGTCATCCCTGGTGCTGCAATACCCGGGGAGTCTCCTCCTTTTCGAGCACTGGGGTCAGTCACAAAGACCATCAGTCACTTTGGACAAGCAGCTCCCTCCTGCCGTCCCAGGCCACACTCCCCCCCAGGCTAGAGAAGGAACAGAACCCAGGAGTCCGGACTTCTCCTGGGAAACCATTCCCCACATCAAAGTCCCTAGGCATCGCAAGCCCAGGGCCCCCTCGTTTCTCATTGATTTCCATGCTCAGCAGCTCACAGGGTCTGGCCCAGCTCAGAGACTCTCATCCTGGGGAACAGTCTCCCACAAGGGAAGGGCTGGGAGCCCCATTGCTGGGACCTTTCCAAACACACTAGAGACGGCTCTGGAGAAGCCCCTCCCCGGTCTGAGAGCCAGGTGCTCCTGGGGGCGGTTTGCAAATCCAATCTCCTTTGGGAGAGATTCTCTCCCCCTCTCTCTGCCTCTCCCCACACAAACAGGGGATGCCACAGAGGAACCCTAATGCCACTCACTTGCTCTAGGTGATGGAGCGATGGATGGCGGATGTTCAGGGTCGCCAGCTGTCCTCACCCTCCTCCTCACTCTCCAAGCCCAAGGCAGGCTGGAGAGGGTGGTGACCTGAGGAGTTACCCTGCCCAGCCAGCAGGCAGGATGATGACACTGAGCGATAGACTGGCTGTGAAAATAAGAGTCTGTCTTATTGCCAAGGGATGGAGAAACTCAGCCAGCAGCAGGGGGTGCAGAACACTGCCCTAGTGCGGGGGTGACAGCGCCTCCCAGCTCCTGACATCCTGGCACTTTACGCACCTTCCTGGAGCCTCCCAACCCCCCTGGGCTGTAGGGACTGCGACCCCAACCCTACTGATGAGAAACAGGCCTGGGGAGGGGAAGCTACTGGCTCAGGGTCACACCAAGCATCAGAGCCATGGATGGGACCCAGCAGTCCTTATTTCCAGGCCCCTTCACTAACCACTGCTGCACACTCCCTCGTACAGCTGGCAATAACAACCAGGCCCTCATGTCCGGTCCCCCTGCCTTTGAGAGGGAGTGTGCTCTGCTGTAGTGACTGGACCAGGGGATTGGGAGTCAGGACTCCTGGGTTCCATTGCTGGTTTTCCTATTGACCTGTGGGACTTTGGGCAAGTTGCTCCCTCTGTCCCCAGCAGTCAAATGGGGATTTCATACTTTCCCACTATTGGAAAGTGCCTGGAGAATCCCCCAGCAAAAGCTGCTCTGACAGTGCTAAGCAGCATCTGACCATGAAAGGTCGGAGTGCACTGCCCAGGAGGAGGAGTGTTTGGCTCTGGGGTTTCACTTCAGCCCAGTCTATAGAGAGGGGCCCAGCCATGGAGTTTGGCTCAAGAAGACCAATTCTCCAATTTGTTAAGGGCATTTTGAATTCCAATCCTGTGCTCCAAAGTGCTTGGTGTCATCTGCAGATTTTAGAAGCATATTCTCCACTCCATTTTCCAAATCATTAATGAAAATATTGAATAGTACCGGACCCCGGGTGATCCCTGCCGGACCCACTAGGTACACTCTCTCAGTTGGACAGCCAAACATGGAGAAGGACCCTTGGAGTATGGGCTTTCAACCAGCTGTGCACCCACATTATACTAATTGCATCTAGACCACATTTCCCTCGTTTGCTTGTGAGAATGTCCTATGGGACTGTGTCAAAAGCCTTATTAACAGCAAGATAGATTGCATCTACTATTTACCCACCTCCACTAGGCCCGTAACCCTGTCAAAGAAGGAAATAGGATTGGTCTGGAATGATTTGTTCTTGACCAATCCATGCTCACTAATCCTAAGAACCAAATTATCCTGTAGGTGCTGACAAACTGATTGTTGAATAATGTGTTCCAGGATCTTTCCAGGTATGGAAGTGAGGCTGGCTCGTCTGTAAGTCCCAGGGTTCTCTTTGTTCCCCTTTTAAAGATAGGTACTGTCTTGTTAATGGATGGGAAGGTGTTCTTTTTCGGGGATCTCAGACAAGAACTGGGACACTGGTTTGTTAAGGCCACAAAAATGGAGGCAGGAACCTCTTCTCTGCTCCTGGCAAAGAACCCCAGGTACCTAAAAGAGTGGGACTCACATCCCTGAATGGGCTTTAAAAAAGACAATGCTTAAAATTTGGCCCCGACCATTTCTTGTTTCCACAGACTAGACATTTTAGCAAAGCTTAGAATTCCTTGGTGCTAAACACCGTGAAACTCCCCTTTCTCCTTCACAAAGGGCTTTAACGCCCCTTGTCTCACCCAGGCTCATGGCTGCCCAGAGTTCGAGAATTGTCCCTGTTCCCATTGGACAGATGGGGAACCTGAGGTACAGAGAAAGGAAGTGACCTACCCAAGGGCCTACACAGCAAGACGGTGGCAGAGCCAGAAAGAGAAGCCACCAATCCTGACTCCTGTTCTAACAGACAACAAACCCCCCAGAGGCAAGGATAGAGACCAGGAATTGAGATGGTAGGGAAATTTCATTGAAACCGTTTCTGTCAGAAAATCCCATTCAGTTTGTTTAAACCAGTTTGTTTCTTGAAATCATAACAAGTGGGATAAAAATTCTTTGCAAAAATATTTTGTTGTAAAACAAAAGCATCTCCTGTTTGTCACAGTGTGTTAAATTGTCTCATCACACACAAAGAGGAGACACTTAGATCTCGAAAATTAGATAAGATGCTTCAGTCTGAGCTAAGTAGTTGCTGCTCTTAACAATTTCAAAATAATAAAATACAAATAAAATAGAATATTTCAGCTATTCTATTATGTCATAATCTGATCTGAGTAAACGCGATAGGACACCTCATATTATGCACTGCTCTTAGTGACACTCTCCAGTGGATCCCCATCCTCCACCCACCGTGAGGTAGGTAGAAGCGGATTGTTATCCCTACTTGAAAGAGGGAGAAGGTAAGGCTGAGAAAGGAGAATTGACTTGTTTTAGGTCACACAGCCAGTCAGTGGCAGAATTGGGAATAGGACCCAAGAACCCCAACTTTCAAACTAACCATCGGATCTTGAATTTCACACATTGAATGACCTGAATAAAGTGCTCTCAAATGAGCTCCAGACCAACTAACAGTTCATAGTAATTATTCAGCAAGTATTTTAGAAGAACTGGAATGTTAGAGACAATCATGAACCGCTCAGAGACAATTAATGCAGAGAAGCAGGAAAATTCGTGAAACATATGACAGGTTATGACTTATTTACTTGGTCTTAAAAGAGAACAACAAGGACCTGAGTCTCCTCCCTGTCAATAACCCCCTGCTCAGCCAATCAGTGTAGAAACTGTGGGGTGGGAGGCTGAGGGTTCTCACCAGAGAGCCGAAAGGATGGCCCAGGTCACTGGTGGGGATCACTGTCCGAGCACTATTTCAGCTCCACATTTTTGGGTGGACCTCCCACAATGGGAGCTGCAGAGCACCCCCCGCCACACACACACACTTTCCTGGTGGTGGGAGGGGAACAGGGGAAAGGAGAAAAGAAGTAAGAGATGAAGAGAAAGGAGGGAGGGATGGAGGAAAAGGTAAAAGAAAAAGGACAAACCCCAATGTCCCCAGTGATTCTAAGGGACAAAATCAAAGGTGGGGAATAAAATTCTGCCACCTTAAGCTAGTGTTTTCCAAGCCTAGAATTCAGCTGGCACCAGATGGATCAGACTGAACAGGTTCCAAACCTCTCGGAGGCTCTTACCTTCTGAACAGGGACGTCTGTTTTCTAGTAAAATCAGTCAAAGGAAAGGAGAAAACTCAAAAGAGGTTCCTCCTGGCGCTCACGTATGTGAACCCTAATACTCTCTCAGTCCTCAAAGAGAGACCTCAAGAAGGAGACTTGCTGAAGCAAAGCCACAGGGGTCTCCGAGGTTTCCCTGGCCCTGTGCCCCTGTCCTGCCTGGCTGATGTCAGCATCTCTCTGTGAGGTCACCACCTCCCCACTACCTTTGACCAATAGGCTGAGGTCCTGCAAAAGGCCTTTGTGATGTCACTGCCACACCCACCCCTCCCCTGCAGTGCTAATGTCCTGCCGTTGACCAGACACTTTGGAGGTTTGAGCTAATCCCTGTGGATCACCCCACTCAATGAGTGTTCATTCTAGGAAGCAAGCCGTCTAGACAGTAAAACATCAGAGGCTGCTCCCAATGCTACACTCAGTTTTTCAGAAATTAGTAGACTTTATGGCCAGAAGAGACCATTAGAGCATCTAAGCTGACCCCCTGCATATCACAGGCCTCCTGTATACCACAATAGCTACTTTTTGGGAAAACACATTCCAGAAAGGCATCTAGTCTTCGTTAAATGACATCAAGAGATGGAGAATCCACCACTTTCCTTGGTAGCTTGTTCCTGTGGTGAATCATCCTCGCTGTTGAATATTTGTGCCTTATTTCTAATATGAATTTGTCTCTTTTCACCTTCCAGCCATTGGGTCCTGTTATGCCTTTCTCTGATAGATTAAAGAGCCCTTTAATACCCAGTGTTTTCTCTCCATTAAGGCACTTCAACATTTAAATGAAGTCACCTTTCAATCTTCTTTTGATAAGCTAAACAGGTTGAGCTCTTTCAATAGTTCACTAGAAGGCATTTTTCTCCAGCCCTCAGAACATTTGGTGGCTCTTTGCTGCCCAGCTCCAATTTCTCAACAACTTTCTCAAATGAGGAGACCAAAACCAGATGCCGTATTCCAATATCAGTCTCACTGATGCTGTGTCACCTCCCTATCCTACTCACAGCTCTGCTCCTACGTCTAAGGATGGCTTTAGCCCTGTTCACCACAGCATCACACTGGGAGCTCATGTTGAGTGGCTTCTCCACTATGGCCCCTAAATCCTTTTCAGAGTCACTGCTTTCCTGAATACACTTCCCCATTCTGGAGGTGTGGCTGGCATGCCTTGTTGCTCGGTATAGGACCTTGCATTTGGCTCTGCTCGGGGTTTATGTCCTTCTTCCCCAGGGTAGATTTGATAGTGGAGACCACTAGAAACATGGATTTTCCAGACTCTTCTTTCTAGGAGTCCCCAGGGCTAAGGTAAAACCCCTGCTGCCCCTCCCCATTCTGCTCACCTCCAAGATGTGCTGGAGTTTGTCTGTGCTGGGGGGCACTGTCAGCAGGATCTAGAGCTCGTCATCCATGTTCTCTGGGCAGGCCTTGCTCAGAGCCTGCCAGCGGAGGGAGACCATGGGTCAGGGTTATGAAACCTGGGGCTACACCTGCCAGGATGACAGCTGGCCCTGCAGTCCTTGCCCAGAGCAGCTCTCTGCAGAGGGCCTGGTGTGCAGCAGGGCATGGAACAGCCAAGCTGCTAGGGATGGGAGCTGGGCTTCTGGGCAGAATCCAGGAACCAAAGCACAGCCTGCAGAAAGAAAGGACTTCCCACTGAGGGACAACGTAATGTCTCATGGAGGGAAGAGGCTCTCCCCACCATTTCTTAACCTCATGGGCTGTTCTCATGCTTTGCCAGCCCCACCTCTCAGTAGCTCCAGCTGTCCGAGGGAGCAGGGACCAGAGGCCATCCTGCTGCTGGACAGAGGTGGAGGTTGATGTTCTACCTGCATATGGGTGTTGTCCTTTCTCATGCCCATGGTGAATACACCATGCAAGGGAAGCTCTCTGGACATGCGATTCCAGCTCCAGAGCCAGGGGCATCTTCAGCTTGCTGGAAGGAGACTGTGTATGAGACCTTGCAGTTGGGGGATGACAGGCACTAACATAGGCATGGAAGTTTGGGGAAATGAGGGAGAGGCCGGTGTTGGGCAAGGGGGGCAGGGATTTGGGAAGCGATATCTGAGGATCAAACACTGTCTAATTGTCGGTTAGGATTATTCCCACTTCAGAGAGAGGGAAAGTGAGGCATCATGTGGAAGCGGGACCTGGCCGATTGGGCTGAGCATCTGAATAATTGCTAAAGCAAAAATATAAAAGCCAATAAGTGTCAGAAGAACATTCATCAGGGAACTGGAGAGTTCAAGGCTGGCCAGGAAATGTGTAGTATATGGCATAAACCAGTATGTGCTCTGCCACCTCACTGGTTTTGGAGACAAGGGTACGTCTCTTGGAGAAAGGGGTTAGAGGATCTTTCTCTGATACACACAACTGTCAATAGTTGGGAACAGAAACCCCATCTGTAATCATTAGAGACAAGACCCTCTGCAGGGGGCCAGGGTGCTGGGAAGGGGCAGGACAATCTTGGTTCCAGCACACCTGGGGAACATTTGTACCTTTTCTCAGCCCTAAAGGAGTCACTAAGGGAGTTTTTACAGCATATGCATTTTGTTTCTTAAAAAGTAAACCCATAAAATAAAGCACTATAATAATTTAACCCAAAGAGGTAGGCACAGTATCATCCTTGGAATGTAATTTTTACCAATTTCCAAAATTTATGAAAAATATTATATGGCAGATGACAGGAATAGCAAAGCATGTGTCATATGTTAGATCTTTAAATGAAGTAAAACTAGTGGACAGATCCTCAGTTGCTGTGCAACCATTTTGAATTGCATTGCTGGTTCATTCAGACTACAGAGCTAATGTAACCAGCCCCAGAAGGACCACCCCAGTACAATAGTGGTGTAGATCCATTGTAGAGCATGCGGCATGGCTAGATGAAAGGTATAGAGTCAGAACTTCCACTTTGTGCTGATCCCTACTTGTCAGTTTGGCTCCTTGGGATCCTACCAGCTAGTATAACTTAAAATGGCCCTTGGGCTGTCCAGCTTACACTTAGACAGAACCAGCTCACAGCCGCCCAGAATTGGGGAAATGCAAAGGTGAGCTTTATGCAGCCTTTCCATACTTCACTCTGATTTGCATTGTGTGCTCCTCAGCTGTACCCATGGATCTTGCCTGATAGCTGAGTGAAAAAGTCTTTAATAAGCAAGTCAAACAGTAACAATTTATCTCTACTCTTGTGGTTTGAGAAGCTTGGATGCTCATTCAAACTTAGTGGCCTTTGGGGATGTCTTTGTGTGACCACACTAGTGAACATGATATAGGCATTAAGGGATCAACCCAACAAAGCCTACAAAATATTGCTCCTTGAACTGAAGAGCTGAATTTATAAAACCAGAATTATATGCAGGCTTGGCAGAATTGGAGTTCTATTTTTTATCATGTCAACAGCTAATACTGGTGTTTATTCTTAAAAATGTCTTCCGATTTTGATTTTAAATGTTCACAGTTGTGCAGAGTTCTGTGTTTTAAGCTGGTTTCCAATTTTTATTGATTTAAATTTTAATAGTTGAGGGAAATTAGGGGGGGTGTTAGACAAAAGTCAGGGCCAAACAATAATTGTTTAATAAATAAAGTAGACATTGAGATTGAAAAAGCTAAAGCTTTATAACCATTAAAACATGAATGGTCAATATTGCATGTCAAAATATACAAAGTAAATATCCATAAATCAAACCCTAATAAGTTCTCAAGCAGCATTTTTCTTACTTCGTCTATCTTTAAACTTTTATTATTATTAATGGAAATATTGTTTCATGTGTGTGTGTGGTGAAATAGTTGTTTAGTGACTTTTACCAATAAAAACGTAATCCTTTCAAGCCTACATATATGCTTGTATTGATGGTACATTACAAAACTGTATTTGTACCCCCTTGACAATATCTGCACTAGAGAAAACATAGCTGGAATCAAATTCTGAAGTCAGTCTTGTCTCTGTGGCTATGTCACTATATAGAGAGTAATTAACATTGATTCACTGGCTTCACAGATTCCTAAATACTGCATGTTCATTATTCAAACACATGTATATTTAATTCTGATGTGTCCACTTATGTTTGCATTGAGCCATATAGAATCCCTATTTGACAGAAAGGTAAATATTTTATGTTGTATTTTACTTTTATTCACTATGAATTAATAAAAAGATTGTATAAATGACTAAGTTTCCTTTGCATATTAATATTGTATAATTCTGATGTGAAATTTATGCTTCTAATGAGACTTGACATTTATTATTGGAGGAACTGCAAATTATGTATTGTAATCATTATGTATTGTATCAGGGTGGAGTCTTGAAAATGCATTTTACATGATCAGGTTAAACAGGAGTTACATATTGGAGTCCCACTTTCAGACCAATAGAGTCATCTAGTGGGCAAGTTCTAGAACTGCAGTTGCCACAGACTACAGCAGCTGATTTTCTTAAGATAGGATCTCTATTCTGTTTCCTGGTTTTAAAGTCCAACCGTTAGATGATTAATTGATACTGTATTTACAGTGGGTTGGATTTTCAGAAGTTTCTGTGTGGCTTAAGAGAGCAAAAGTCCAATTGACTCTAAGTAGCTTGTTAATTGTTAATTTTCAGATGTCCCAAGGTCGATATAAAAATCCTATGCATCTTGAGGCATCTTTAAAAGGCTGGTACATTCCTGTGAAGATCCAATTTCTCTATGTGCATTGCACCTTCCAAACCTTTAAGGCAGCATGACTTTTTTGGGCGCTATTATCCTATTGGCCATGCCCCTGGGCCAAAAACCTTTTGTGTACATTGTGTGAGAACATGAAGCTGTCATCGACTTAAGGTATGCTGGAAGCATCATCATTGTCTTCTGTGGGAATATCCGTGTAGGTTTGTAAGCAATAATATTGATGAGAGTGGCTTTTTCTCAAGTCTTATCCTTCCTCCTCCCAGCTATGCCCCCAACACTATGATACCCAACTATGTGGAGATCATGTATAAGGACTTCTTCTGGAACAGCGAAAGATAATGCCACTGAGATTCAAGACTCTCTCTATCCGTCAGTGAATTATAGGCCATTTTCAGAGGTTTTCCTGCCCTCCCTCAAAAATGCACTAAGAATGTTCTGACCATTTATCCTTAGAATGTATATTCCTAATCTCTTATTGTTTATAAGAATCCATCCCCCCTCAAAAATAGAATAATTAGAGAAATGTAAGGAGCCTTTTCAATTCATAAGGACGCTGTAAAAAAATCATACATCATAAACACACACTGTTCTTTTAATATGTTCAATGCCCTGTGTAATCTATGCAAGTTAGGCTCAAATTCTATGATAAGGCTCCCTAGCTTCTTCAGCACTCAGCAGCAGCTTCAGAGAAATTTTACAACAAAGGGTTACATATGAAACTGAAAAATACAATACAATATTCCTTGTGCTATTTATTGTGGGCTAAATTGTGGCAGTTAGCCACAGCTCTGCATTGGAGCGAGCCTCACAGCTCCCAAAGGAATGTTGAAAGGTATTCTGCTTCAAGGGGAATTTTGCTTCATGGGGGAGACCTCAGATCTCGCGAGTTTGTACAGCACAGAGTCTCAGCAACAGCTAGCTTCGCCTCCCATGGATTTCCTAGGATCTCAGGAATTTGGAGGAGGACTAACATGAAACCCTATCGTTGATGTGGGAGGAATTCCCCAAAGGGAATTTCACCATAAAGAGTGGAGCCAGTGCTACTCTGATCACTGCAGCCTTCAGTTATTTTTCTAAAACGATGGGGAAAAAAGGGAGTAGCAATAGAGTTCTTTTGTGGTGACAAAACTGAGCATAAAACAGTAAGAAAACATCTCTGCTTTGAGAATAAGTGCTTTAGAATGTTAAAAGAACACAGTCTACTTGGAGTCCAGTCTAATTAAAAAATTAGTTACAGTGGATTTAGGTAGTACACCTGCCCCTGAGTCCCCATGCCATTTGGGTGGTTTTACAATTACATCTTCCTATTTTTAAAATGTTTCTCTCTCCCAGGTTACTGTGTAAGAGACCTGCATGATTAACAGGGAGAAACAATTGAGGTGTCAGTTCTGCGTGGGGATCACAGACAGATGGCAACTCCAGGTGGGAGGAGGAATATATGTGCTATTGGACTATCCAAGGAAAATAGTGAAACTGACTATAAACAAAGTGCTGTCAAATGTATAAAATAACTTGAAAAAAAGACCAGCAGATTTTTTTTTCAGATGTAATAGTCTTAGGTGCAACTTGTACCAAAGATAGGCACAACATTTTCAGGCAGAAGAGTGGCTTTTAAGTTAACTTTGAAGTTGACTTTTTCCCTTTCAACGGGTCCAAGAAGTTTGAATAGTTCTTAGGAATAATGACAGTAGTAAACTAATGGTAAGTTTATGCAAATTTTAGTGTTTACCACAGAGTTACTGCATGTGGTACACTTGTGGGAAGTTTCTCTATACAAGCACTGGAAAACAGCCATTAGCATCAATCTTTGGCAACCTCAAAACTGTAGCTGTGGTTTTTCTGACAGTAGACTGATGCAATGTTAAATCTTTTCACATTTGTTTAGCAAACCTTAAACAGTGATTATGTAACAGAGGGCTAGGGGAACTGTCGTCCCCTCTTGGATCTAAAACTTCTAAGTAGATTACTCTTCACAACAGTTTTCTTTGGGGGTACCCCTTTAAAATGAAAGTGTTCTACCAATGTTAATAAAAATGGTTCTGCTAGGATTATGACTTGTATGGGTATAGGGTGTGTGACTCTCCCGAAGGGTCCCCAGGGTTGTTAGGCACCTCCCCACTACCTGCCATTAGTGTGAAGCAGTCTCGTCTGTCTCTGCTGTGGATCAGCTTCCTGAAAACAATAGCTTCTGGCAACACAAGCACTGCCTTCCAGGCCCTTGCAGCCATAGCGCTCTGTGTGTAGACTACTAAGAAGGCACAGAGCATTCCCTCGAAGCACTCCCTGCAGTGTCCAGCCCTTAACCACTGGATGCTCACAGAAATTACCAGGTTTGTTGCTATCCCCAAGAGGTCACTGTACACACAAGCTTGTTTGATTCAACTGAGGATCAACTCTTTTATAATATCACAGCACTGAGATATATTTATAATGAAAACAATCATACATTTATTATCACAGGCTAAGATTTAAGAGATAGTGAGTAAGGATAATAATTGAAACAGAAATTGTTACATATAAAACAAAAGTATAACACATGTCCTTGAGTCTAAACTTTAACAGGCTAACCCTCTGTCTAAAGTAGTTTCTCACCTAAAGAAATCTTCCAGTGTCTTCAACCAACATGGCTGGGATCCCTCTTTCATGAATAAAAAAAAAAAGCACTGTCCTTTTTGCGTTCTGAGTAAAGGATGAAAAGGTGTCCTTTTCCTTTTCCTCATATCCCCAAAATTCATTGTTGGTCCCAGAGTTAGGATGACTCCTCCCACACCCAGGTTTATTCCCTGATGTACTGCCTTCGTGTTGATTTTGTATTCAAATGGGGCTTCAATGATATTGGCTTACAATGCTCATTTGACATGTGAATCAGTGGTGCTGGAGCTAGGGGTGTTGCTGTACCCCCTGGCTTGAAGTAGTAATAACAAACACCAAATACATGATTTCCATCATCAGCACCCCCACTATCAAAATTGTTCCAGCACCCCTGATGTGAACCAAGGCAGACAAATGAATATACATCCCTTTGACAAAAACCTGTTTGTCAACCCTGCTTTGAGTCAGACTTTAAGACATATTTCCCAATATATACACATAACTCCTTACATAGTGTTGATCCATACATTTCTCAATGATATTCATGACCTGTGTGATCCTGGTTTGCATTTAAGATCTCACATCACTTTCTTGATAAATACTATGAAAGCAGTGTGCTAGCTGTAGTGAGTTTGTTAGGCCTGATACGAGTTGTCATTATAGAACATTGAATCCTTTGCCAATTGGTACCAATGGACGTGTGTGTCACAGGGTGACATTCACAGTAAATGTCTTTGTTTGGGGAACTCCCTGGGGACTGGGAGGATGGAATCCATCCCATAACTAGGTAGGCCCCTCTCTGTAGATACTTTTTCAGCATATGGATTGAAATGGCAGTTACCACCCCCCTTCATACACTAAGGGCTTTTGAGCCACTGAATCCATGCGAGTGAAGATTCAATAGTTCTGCCACTAGCCCACCTCCAGTGGTTCTCTCGGTATGGACCTATTGGAGACTAGTCGTTACCCCCCCTTGTACAGCATAAAAGAGCTACAGAGATTCCACTGTGAGACTATGACCCTGATGTCCACTCTGCCCTTGCAGAATGGCAATACTGGGTTTAAATGGTGCTGGTCCCTGGCACAATACCTTTGTATCTTTTCAAATTTCACCTAGTTGAAAAAAGCCCATATTTGTAAATTCTTACTCTCTGAAAACAGTAAAACCTTACTTGGCTGTAAGACTTGATCACAAAGCTGGAAGCATACACTCACTCCTTCAAACCACAATGTTATGACTTCCTCTCCTAACTATATACTCATTTATTCTTGGTCAAATTTCCATTACATTCTGTAATAGACTGATTTCCTCATCAAATTGCACTGTGGATTCAGAGTTGAAGGATATCATATATTTTGCCACCCTGAGCCCACTTTGTAATATTCATCTCTTTATGGCCAAGATGTTTCATTGAAGAAAGGACAGTACAAATTATCCTTTAACCTGAACTATGCTGCCAATCTTCTCATACTGAGTTGTCTTTACTCTCTCTCTTTCTCTCTGTACTTATGTGACCTTCAGTGGTCCCCAAATAATTAAAAGAATGACAACAAAGGAAAATTCCTCTCTAGCTTTCCCTCCTTTGCCTTCAGGAGAAGCTTAAAAGGAAGCAGAATTCCCCACCTCCCTTTTCCCCCCCATCCCATCCCTCCCAAGTGAAAATAGACTGTGAGCACAATGGAGGTGGGAAAACTGAGTTATTCATGTAGTTCTGAATCCTGAGGTCTCTGGTTGCTCTTCTCTCTTGCAGGCAGAGTTCTATAGTCTATGTCCAGCTCCTGGGAGAGTCATGTCTTTTGGACACACAAGTCTCCATCTCTTGGTTAAGGTGGTTCTGATGGAATCTACCTTTTGATGTCTGTGGAGTGAGGTGATCTCTCAGGTAGCTAAGGGCCAGTGCCATGGATGGCTTTTAATTTCACCCTGCTGGCCTTAAAGCTTAATAGTAATATGTACCGTAAGAATGTTTCCTTAGCAGTAGCAGCTTTCAGTAGCTTGGTCATGTTCAAACTTTGTCTCAATTTTTTTAGTAGAGAAAAAGGTTGTCGTACAGAATTCAGATTTTGGATTTACCCCTTTGCAATTCTGGCATCATGTTCTCTGTGGATATAATGGAGGGGGGAAAAAGAGAAATGCAATCATTTAATGTTAATGGCCTCTCAAAAATTGAGCACAATGAATTGGGCAGCTTTTTAAGAACGTGACTGTTACTAATGATCCACACATTAAGCAAATATAACTTCCCAGCTTGACAGTCTCCATTTCCCCTACTTGTCCTGTGTACGTTTCTGTAGTTTGCATAATCATTGATTAAAAAACTCGAAAACTTTCATAACTATGAAAAAAGGGCCTGATTCACCACTGCCTTTAGTCCAGTGTTATGCTGATGTAACTCCACTGCTGGCAACAGCAACACTAGTGAATCAGGGGCAAAATATTTAAAATAGATTAACAGAGGGAGGAGTTTTGCCTATTTGGCGAGAGAGGAGGAGAAGGAGGATTCCTCAATTTGGGCGTGTGGGGATAGTCCCCTATTTTGGGGGCACTACTGCGTGTGTATTCCCCATTGAGATGTGTGTGTACTGTGCTACTGAAGCAGTGGTGTGTGTGTGTGTGTACAGAGGCTTTCGAAACCCGCCCATAGCGTCCCCACAGCTCTCCCTCCCCTCCCGTGCTCGTTTCGCGAAGAACTCAGAGTATTTTGTCCCCTGCCGAGCCCCCTCCTCCAGGTGCTGCGCGTTGCCATGGCACTTTCCGCCCGGCTCCGGCCAGGGAGTGGGGAGGCGGCGCGGCCTTTGCTGGCCTGAGCCCGCGGGGCCGCAGCTTCTCGGGACCCGGGTCCTCCCGCGCTGGCCTGCGACCGGGGCAGCGCCGCTGCACGTTCCCCCAGCTGCCGCCTCCTGCTGGTTCCGTGGGCTCCGGCTGCGGTGGAAGGTGGCGGCGGGTTCTGCCCGGAGCTGCAGGCGGCGGCGGCGGCGGCGGGGAAGATGGCGGGGAACGGTGGGTGGGTCGCCGGCGCGGGAAGCGGGGAGATCATCCAGCTGAATGTAGGGGGCACCAGGTGAGCGGGGTCGGGGCGCGCTGCGGGGATGGGATCCCATGGGGGAGTGAGGGGTCCGAGCTAGGCCTGGGAAGAGGGGTCTAGGGGAGGGTAGTGTGGGGGTGGGGGGAGCCCCAGCAATGGGCAGCGGGGTCTGGGGGAGGGCAGTGAGAGCTGGAGGGGGGCAGCAATGGGCCGCGGGGACTGGGGGAGGGCAGTGAGAGCTGGAGGAGGGCCGGGGGGGGCAGGGGGGAGAGGGGGGGGGCAGTGAGGGGGGGCGGGGGGCCGCAGGGGGGGGGGGGGGGGGGCGAGGGGGGGGGGGGGGGGGGGGGGGGGGCTGGGGGGGGGGGGGGGGGGGGGGGGGGCAGCAAGGGGCGGGGGGGTCTGGGGGAGGGCAGTGAGAGCGGGAGGGGGGCAGCAATGGGCAGCGGGGTCTGGGGGGGGGCAGTGAGAGCTGGAGGGGGCAGCAATGGGCAGCGGGGTCTGGGGGAGGGCAGTGAGAGCTGCAGGGGGCAGCAATGGGCAGCGGGGTCTGGGGGAGGGCAGTGAGAGCTGGAGGGGGCAGCGGGGTCTGGGGGAGGGCAGTGAGAGCTGGAGGGGGGCAGCAATGGGCAGCGGGGTCTGGGGGAGGGTAGTGTGAATTGGTGTAGGGTCGGTGGGGGCTTAAGGGAGAGGGAAGACCCACTGATGGGGAGCTGGGGACCAAAGTTTGGGGGAAGGTAGTGCGAGTTGGGTGTGGGGCAGGGGAGTTAAGTGGAAGAAGAGCCCTAGTCTGGGGTGCAGGGCTAGGCGGATCATGCATCTCCCTCAGGTGTCCCAGGGACAGGATCTGTTTAGTTATGTCATCGTGAGCTAGTCCACCTGGGACTTGTTGCATTATTCCGTGGTCTGGTCTGCCTGTGTCCCAGTCTTGCCCTGGCTTCCTGCTGATAGGGCTTGTCCCGAAGCTGCTGAGCCCAGGCTCAACCCAGTTGTCATTGCATTTTGGTCTTGATATTTGGCATCACATTGCAAAGGGAACTCATTGTGGGGATGTGCCCAAGTTTTGCCATGTTGCAGGTAGCTTTGCCTAGGTTGTGTTTGTGATGGAGCTGCCTGGGTGATAAAGAACATTTGGGCCCATCTAACATGTTGCAAACAAGTCAAAATCAGGACTATCCAGGGGGAAAGCAGATGTTGTAACTCTATGCTCTCTCTCAGTCCCAAGGAATACCTACTGCTCGTAGGTATTTTAAAATGGTTACAGTAATTTATCATATTTATGTCTGTGAATGGCATTTGAATCTTTTGGGATAAAACATATTTAAGGAGTTGGAGTGTTTTGGTCAGGGCTCCGTATAATTAAGTGTTGGAGAATGAAATTGATATTTGTTATAATTTTGACAGATATCTATGATTATTTTAAGCATTTTTTATTTCTATCAATTTAAGTGTTTGCTGTTGTGCAAAATATGGGCATTAAGTATTTTTCCACTTTTTATTTATTTAAATTTGTACAGTTGCAGGAAATTATGGGGTAGTGTCAGACAACAGCATTTTAATGACAGCAGATGTTGAGATTGAAAAAGTTAGATTTGTAACTGTTGAAGCACAAATTGTCAATATCACATGCAAAATATACAAAGCAAATATCTTTAAATTAATCTTATAAGTTCTCAAGCAGCATTTTTCTTATTTTGCCTATCTGTACATTTTGGTTAAATGGAAATATTTTTATTGGTTTGTGTGTATGGTGAAATCAACATTTTGTGATTAAAAATCTGATCCTTCCAAGCCTTTGTATACTGTACTACAAGGCCTTGGATTCTCTAGCAATCTAGTAGAATATCTGTGTCAGCCTCAGATGTATTAAAATGGAGGGTTTTATGAAATATGAAAATGAATAATGTAAGTATAGTGACCCTGTATTGTTGTTTTGATATTAATTTCAGCTTATTTTTTGTTGCTATTCTACTTTCAATGTCTGATATGAGGAAGCATTCTGTATTAAAAATGCATAACTGCATGTAAATTGTGCATACAGAGCAGGAGGGACGGATCTGGAAGTTTTGAAAATTTGTTAGGGAACAATTGGGGCAGCTTTGGGATTGTGGGGTTAATATGTTAGCTGAATGTTTTTGCTAAAATGATAAGCAGCGAAATAGACAACAATATTGTCATTAGAATGCACTCTGAAACATAAAGAAGAGAACACTTCATTGAGATGAATATAATTCATACCTCTTGGAGCAATAGTTTCAAGCTGTCTGCAGATTCACAAAGACGGCATTGCGTTAGTTTCCACTTACTTTGTGTTTTCAAGGTTATCTTTGCAGCCATATGATCTAGAAACATAACTTGCTAAAACTTAAAGCTGATATTTTATAGTACATTTGTACAGCAAACTTACCCTCTGTAGCAAATGTTGCAGAATCTCAGAATACACAGGCCTCTGATTATAAACTCCTGCATACGTGACACCTTAAAATTAGTAGGCAAAGCTGATATCTGAAAGTGTCCTCAGGGCCAGTTTACGGCATTGGTTAAAATTTATATTGTGTAAGTATAACCCAAACCAGGGTTGGCTGTGCCTACCTTGAGAAGCCTTCACTATTCTGCAGTTATACAGTGACCTATTTGTACAGGTTTTAGTAGTAAGTCACTTAAAAGTCCCCAAACTGCAGATCATGTTTTGAAACATATTTAGCAAATGATTATGAAAATCACAGAGAAGTATAAGCAGGAGACATGTTGAGGGAGAAATACGCTTCTTCAGACTAAGAGTTATTGAATTGCTAATTTGGTAACAGATTTAGAGTAGGAATTTCTTCAGATTCCCTGGTTTACAAAAGAAACCACACTGTCCTTCACTTTACTTTGTCTCCATAGTTTTTCGTAGTCCAGGTTTGCAATTACATGTTTCTAGAAAAAGTGCGTATTGCTAAATTTACAACTTCAGTGGTTTTAACTGTATTGTTTCTCATGCCCCAAATACCCACCTTATTTTCTGTATTTTATTGTATTTCTGTAAGTTTGTTGCTGCTTTGTCAATGTAGCATCTGCCCTTCCAAAGCTATGTGGATAATGCCTTGTATAAATTTTGGGTGCTAAACTTGAGAATCCTGTACAGATTGAGTTTGTAATTTTTTTTAACCCCTACAAAATTGTGCATTTTCCCTTACATTTCTGAAAATTATTTATTGTATTAGTAGAACATACAGTATAATGGATTGTAAATAGGAAAGCAGAAGAGTGATGCTTATGTTAAGTGCTAACACTACAGTAGAAAGATTAAAGCAATGAAAATAAATTATTTTTTTCAAAGTAGATAAGTATACTCGCAGTTTTGGAGTTTTCCTGCAACTTCTAAAATATCATGGTAGGAACGTACTTGTTATGGTGATTTTTGTTGTTTACAAAGTAGCCTCGCGTTTTTTGTGTGCAGAATAAGTGTCTCAAGGCATGGTTACACTGGAGAGTTTACAGCACCAATGCAGCTGCGTCGCCCTAAGCTCTCTAATGTAGCTGCTCTAAGCTGACGGGAGAGAGCTCGTTGGTGGGAGAAACTCTCCTGCCAACGTAGCGCTGTCCACACTGGCACTTATGTCAGTGTAACTTATGTCACTCGGGAGTGATTTATTTACACCCTACATTTAATTTTGCATTTGTTTGGGAATCCACCTTATTTAGTACAGTGCAGCATTCTTTTTTTAAAAAGAGGCATGGAAATATGAATAATATCTGAAGAAGAGTGTGTGTGTCAGGTCTCTTTGGAAGAAGGAAGGGCTCCTGAGTGAGTTATGGTCTGTTTTCTAAAGAAGATTGGAAAGACTGATTTTTTTGTATAGCACTATAGATGCAATATGATGCTTTACATAGTGAGTAAAAACATCATCGCTGCCTTCTTGTATTCTAAATTGAGTGTAGCAAATTAGGATGTAGAGGGAGGAAGGAAGGAATACACAAACTAAGATTTAGAAGGGTTAGGATGATATGGTATGCATCATATCACTATGCTGTGTGGTCTTGGGGAAAAAACATGAAAAATTTTAAGATAGGGATTTGGAGTCAGTGAAACGACTTGTGAAAAGTTGTAGTTAGGCTAGAGGTGAATGAGCTGTGTGTTGGTAAGGCCAGAAAGAAGGAGGTTACAGTTTTTGAGGCAAGGAGATTATCAAGGCACAGAGGGATTTTGACAGTAGGTGTGGAAAGGGATGTATATGTAAACAGCAGGAGTTAGCAACGGACTAACTGTGCAGGGTAAAAGAGACAAGATAACAATGAGGTGGTAGGCCAGGATAGGGAAACTTCATGAAACTCCCTTCCTTGAGAGTGAATACAGCACTGGGACATTCATATCATTGGATGTACTTCTGTTTGTATGTTGCACTGTATATTATTTCAGATATTAATAAATAGCTTGAACAAGCTCACACAATACAAAATAAGGAAAGACTTTGACATATAATGTGTATTTCAGGAAATACAATAAAGATTTCCCCCCCTGAAAATTGTATATTGGTAAACATTTGACTAGCATTGCTTATAGACTGAAAAGTTTACCATTTATAATAATAGCCTTCCTAAATTACAAGATACTTAGTTACTCTTTAATGTTTTTCTTTAATACATCTCTACCTCGATATAACGCTGTCCTCGGGAGCCAAAAAATCTTACCGTGTTATAGGTGAAACCGCGTTATATCGAACTTGCTTTGATCCACTGGACTGCGCAGCCCCGCCCCCCCAGAGCACTGCTTTACCGCGTTATATCCGAATTCGTGGTATATCAGGTCGCGTTATATCGGGGTAGAGGTGTATAGCTTATCTTCAATATGCTTGCATGTGTTGTGCAAAGAAGTGATTTGATTCAAAAACTTATTTTACAATATAAGGGCCAAATTCAATCCTGTCACAAGTCTTCTGAAGTCATTGGAGTTGCATTCTCTAGCTTTATGGCTGAATATGGCCCTGAATATCAGACTGTAAAACTTTTGGAAAGATAATTTTACAAGGTCTTACTCGTGAAAATGGCTAACTTCACATTTAGTCACAGAAATGTAGGGAAAAATACAACCTTCGCTTGCATTCCTTCATATTTGTAAGTAATTATTGTTAATTTCTTTACACCTGTTTTTTGTGGGGGAAGAAGAATCTAGAGGCTATTAACAAGCAGAATTGATTTCTGCTTCTTACTGCTTAATATTGAAAATCTTCCACCAAATATTGCAAACTACTTCACTGGTTAAATCATATTTAAAACAGTGGCTTGTTTTTAATTTTGTATCCCGTCAGATGTAGATTCTTGATGCATCTGTACAAATAAACAGTTTGGATGAAATGCATTAGGCCAAATTGTGATGTTCTAATATGAAAGCATCAAGAACAGTTTAATATTTTGTATATTATATCTCCATCCTGATAGTTTATTTTACATCTTTTTAGGGGAGAGGGATAGCTCAGTGGTTTGAGCATTGGCCTGTTAAACCCAGGGTTGTGAGTTCAATCTTTGAGGGGGCCATTTAGGGATCTGGGGCAAAAAAAAACAAAAACAAAAACCTGTCAGGGACAGTACTTGATCCTGCTAGTGAAGGCAGGGGACTGGACTGAATGACCTTTCAAGGTCCCTTCCAGTTCTATGAGATAGGTATATCTCCATATTATTATTATTTTATTACTTTTCACTCAGCGATATTGTGAGGTGAACATTTGGAAATAGGGATGATTGTTTGATTTCTAATGTTTATGAATAATATTTCTTAAAGCTTGGTGAAAACAACTGGCTTAAGCAATTGTTTCATGTTCTTATTGGATGTATAAAGCATTGAGCTTAAAATTGTCCACAGAACCCTTTGCAGAATGGCCATGCAGTTTTAGTGTGGACATTAGTCTATTCTGTTATTTTCTTTAGATAATTCTAGCTGTGTGGATCACATGCTTTTCCTTTTTAATGAAAATACAAATTGAAAGGTGTAGCCTGCTTCAATTAACGGAGTGGATATGTTCTGGTTTGGCTCACGTTATGAGGAATATCCTTTTGTGTGTAATTGCTTTCTATTGGGATTGAAGATGCTAAGGAATAAAACACCTAGGATTTTGCACATTGATTCTTATCAATTATCGAGAAATCTCCTATCCTCTCCTATCATACTGAACAAGTTCAAAGAGAAAGACAGGCCTGTGAGATAATGTTTGACAGTTCCTTGAAAATATCAACATGATGATCACCCAATTTGAGGCAACAATGGATGATCTGGACAATAAGATGGAACAGATACATTTTTGTATCAAGAGCATGGGATGCTGAGTGGATTTTACCTCTTGTTCTAAGAATGCTGTTTTGCTCAGAGACAGGAAGAATTCTATGGTCATTATCCATACAAGACTTAAATCACGCTCATACTATCTACATACTGCACAGACCACAGTGAGAGATTATGCCATACACTATCAAAGAAACTGAGGAACCACCTGATCAGCATCCTATACAGCCAACAGGAAAACATCAAAAAAGAGCTCTCCAACTTGGAGACTTTCACAAACAACCAACCCTCCACACAATTTTTCAATGCTACGGCGACCCCCGAGATCTACACTACACACTTCACCTCTCTACAAAGGAAAAAGGACCGTAAGCTGTCTAAAATCCTACCTGCCACATGGGGCCACAACAGTGGTACCCCTAACTTACCCAGCAATATCGTCAATTTATCCAGCTACACACTCAACCCAGCAGAAGAGTCTGTCCTATCTCGGGGACTCTCTTTTTGCCCCAGCATCCCCACGAATATGATACAGTTCTGCGGTGATCTCGAAGCATACTTTCGCCGCCTCCGACTCAAAGAATACTTTCAAGATAACACTGAACAGTGAGATACCCACCCTCCCAACAACAACACAGGAAGAAGAACTCCACATGGACTCCCCCTGAGGGTCGAAATGACAGTCTGGACCTATACATAGAATGCTTCCGCTGACGTGCACAGGCAGAAATTGTGGAAAAACAACATCGCTTGCCTCATAACCTAAGTCATGCAGAATGCAATGCCATCCACAGCCTCAGAAACAACCCTGACATATTCTACAGCCAAAATGCTTCTGAAATAAATGTAGTCAAACGTTACTAATTCTGGGTCACTGAGAACGACAATGATGCTTAAAATTGTTGATTGGCTCTAGTTTTCAAGATATGCTATTGGGTCAGTATATACGACCCTTGACTTGGGAATGGCGGAGGATAAGTGAGTTATAAAGGGAAGGGATCTCAATTTAAACCAGAAATGACTAAAATACATCTTTGACTGGATCTATGAATAAATCTATGACTGGGTTTGGACAGTACTTGCTTTTTAGGCAAAACAATGAATGATGCAATCTGAAGCTGGTATTGCGTCATACAGGATATGAATTGCATCATGTTATTCCTAGAAGTCATGGATAATGCAATCATAACGAAGCTTACATCACTCTGCTGAACAAATTGCCCTATATCAGCTCTAGAAAACATACAGTGTCGTGCTCTCTTATTTGTCAGTGTTTGATTTTGCAAAGGGACACATTTCTGTTTAGCCAAAGTGAGCAGAGATGCCTCGTACTTGTGTGAACAGTGCAGATAACTTCTGCTATGTTTGTGGTGAAGTGACTTTTGCATCACAAAAGCGCAGTATAACCACTATGGTTAAGAAAGCCTATCACCTTTATTTTGGCTGCAAAATTGGAGATCAGGACAAGAGGTGGGCCCCACACATATGCTGCAACACTTGTGCAACAAATCTTCGCCAGTGGTTGAACAGGAAAAGGAAATCTATGCCTTTTGCAGTGCCAATGATTTGGAGAGAGCCAACAGATCATACCAGCAATTGTTACTTCTGCATGGTGCCTCCAGTTGGGAAAGGTGTGTCAAAGAAGAAAAAGTGGACTGTGCATTATCCAAACATTCCATCAGCTATACGCCCAGTACCCCACGGAGAAGGACTGCCGGTTCCTGATGCACCAGAATCATTCTCACTTGAGTCAGACGAGGAAGAGGAAGAGGATGAAACTTCTGGTCCTGAACCATCAATGTCACAGGACCCACATTTTCTCCCATCCTCCTCCTCTGAACCACACCTCATAACACAAGGTGAACTGAATGACCTTGTCAGGGATTTGGAACTACCCAAGAGTAAGGCAGAGCTGTTGGGCTCCAGACTACAGCAGTGGAATCTCCTGGCAGGTGATGTTAGGGTTTCCATGTTCCGTGACCGTCAAAAGGATCTTGTCCCATTCTTCTTCATGGAAGGTGATCTTGTAGCCTGCAACAACATCGATGGTGTGATGGCAGCCCTCAACATCGTTCACGATCCAGATGAGTGGAGACTGTTCATTGATTCATCGAAGACGAGTCTTAAAGCTGTTTTACTGCATAATGGCAATGTTTTGCCATCAATTCCAGTTGGTCATGCAGTCCATATGAAGGAAACCTATGACAACATGAAACAACTTTTGAGGTGCATAAACTATGACCAACATCAGTGGCAGCTTTGTGGCGATTTGAAGGTTGTTGCTCTCTTGCTTGGTCTGCAGGCTGGATACACAAAGTACTGCTGTTTTCTCTGCGAATGGGATAGTCGTGCAAGAGATTCCCACTACATCAAGAAAGATTGGCCACTCCGACAGTCATTGGAGCCTGGGAGGAAAAGTGTTCAGCATCCACCACTTGTTGAATCAAGGAAGATTTTGTTACCACCCTTACACATCAAGCTGGGTCTGATGAAGAACTTTGTCAAGGCCATTGACAAAACACAAGCAGCTTTCAAGTACCTCCGTGGAAAATTTCCAAGGTTAAGTGAAGCTAAGATAAAGGAAGGTGTCTTTGTTGGTCCTCAGATTCGTGAACTTCTTCGAGATGATGCATTTGACCATGCACTGCGTGGCAAGGAAAAGACGGCATGGAAAGCCTTCCAGTTAGTGGCAATAAATTTTCTCGGAAACAACAAGGCACACAACTACAGGTTGTTGGTGGAAAACCTCCTCAAGGCATACAAAATCCTTGGTTGCAACATGTCACTAAAGATATAAATTTTTTGCACTCTCATCTAGACTTTTTTCCACCGAACTGCGGAGCAGTGAGCAATGAGCACGGCGAGTGATTTCACCAGGACATTGCAACAATGGAGAAACGCTATCAGGGCAAATGGAGCGCATCAATGCTTGCAGACTATTGCTGAACAGTGACAAGAGATGCTCCATTTAATGAATACAGAGACAAGCGAAGAAGCGCCGAGTAGACACTGAATAGGACTAAACTATGTACATAATAGTTTTTTGCCTTTTGTTTCATAATACATTTTATTTATATAACCCTTTTGCTGATTTTTAAAGTGTTACATAAACAGGACAGGTGAAATATTATCATGTAAAGCAACCATAAACACATGAAAAGACCTAGGTTTACAATTTATGATTAAAACTCTACTATCTACACAATATACATAGACATAAAATGTAAAAACTTAAATATCTTAGAAACAGTAGCCAATCAGTTGTTTTAATTGTCATATTTGAATTCAGCACATCAAAATACATAATAAATATCACATTTTATCTCTGAAGCAGACGACTTCTCAAAAATTGTAGACCAGTGNACTAACTCAGGAACAAATCAACATACCCTTAGAGCCCCGACCGGGGTTATTCTATCTACTACCCAAGATCCACAAGCCTGGAAATCCCGGACGCCCCATCATCTCTGGAATTGGCACACTCACAGAAGGACTATCCGGATATGTGGACTCTCTGCTCAGACCCTATGCCACCAGCGCTCCCAGCTATCTCCGTGACACCACTGATTTCCTGAGAAAACTACAATGCATTGGTAATGTTCTAGAAAACACCATCCTAGTCACCATGGATGTGGAGGCTCTCTACACTAACATCCCACACACAGATGGAATACAAGCTATCAGGAACAGTATCCCTGATGATGACACAGCACAACTTGTTGCTGAGCTCTGTGACTTTATCCTCACGCACAATTATTTCAAATTTGGTGACAATATATACCTCCAGACCAGTGACACTGCCATGGGCACCCGCATGGCCCCACAATATGCCAACATTTTTATGGCTGACCTGGAACAACGCTTCCTCAGCTCTTGTCCATTCACGCCCCTTCGCTACCTACGCTACATTGATGACATCTTCATCATCTGGACTCATGGGAAGGAGGCTCTGGAAGAATTCCACCACGATTTCAACAGCTTCCACCCCACCATCAACCTCAGCCTGGACCAATCTACACGGGAGGTCCACTTCCTAGACATCACAGTACAAATAAGTGATGGTCGCGTTAACACCACCCTATACCGAAAACCCACCGACCGCTATGCCTACAGCTTCCACCCCAGACACACCACACGATCCATCGTCTACAGTCAAGCGCTGAGGTACAACCGCATCTGCTCCAACCCCTCAGATAGAGACCAACACCTACAAGATCTTCACCAAGCATTCTCAAAACTACGATATCCACACAAGGAAATAAGGAAACAAATCAACAGAGCCAGACGTGTACCCAGAAGCCTCCTGCTACAAGACAAGCCCAAGAAAGAAACCAACAGAACTCCACTGGCCATCACCTACAGTCCTCAGCTTAAACCTCTCCAACGCATCATCAGTGATCTACAACCCATCCTGGACAATGATCCCTCGCTTTCACAGACCTTGGGAGGCAGGCCAGTCCTCGCCCAAAGACAACCCACCAACCTTAAGCATATTCTCACCAGCAACCACACACCGCACCATAACAACTCTAACTCAGGAACCAATCCATGCAACAAACCTCGATGCCAACTCTGCCCCCATATCTACACCAGCAACCCCATCACAGGACCTAACCAGATCAGCTACATCATCACCGGTTCATTCACCTGCACGTCCACCAATGTTATATATGCCATCATCTGCCAGCAATGCCCCTCTGCTATGTACAGTGGCCAAACTGGAGAGTCACTACGTAAAAGGATAAATGGACACAAGTCAGATATCAGGAATGGCAATATACAAAAACCTGTAGGAGAACACTCCAACCTCCCTGGCCACACAATAGCAGATGTAAAGGTAGCCATCTTACAGCAAAAGAACTTCAGGACCAGACTCCCAAGAGAAACTACGGAGCTTCAGTTCATTTGCAAATTTGACACCATCAGATCAGGATTAACCAAAGACTGTGAATGGCTAGCCAACTACAAAAGCAGT
The DNA here is from genome assembly GCA_003942145.1 of Platysternon megacephalum. Lineage (NCBI taxonomy): Eukaryota > Metazoa > Chordata > Testudines > Platysternidae > Platysternon > Platysternon megacephalum. Next base: position 11,266,341 of record QXTE01000049.1, on the reverse strand, counting down.
TTCTCCTCCCTGGGTGTTCACACCTCAACTGCTAGCAGAGGACCTCACCCTCCCTGATTGAATTAACCTCGTTATCTCCAGACTGATTCTTGCCTGCATATTTATACCTGCCTCTGGAAATTTCCATTACATGCGTCTGACGAAGTGGGTATTCACCCACGAAAGCTTATGCTCCAATACATCTGTTAGTCTTAAAGGTGCCACAGGACTCTCTGTTGCTTTTTACAGATCCAGACTAACACAGCTACCCCTCTGATTCTCTCATACCCTTGTTGAAATTCAGGTTTGGAGTACACTACATACTTACTTTGGTATAACTACATCGCTCAGAGGTGTGAAAAATCCACACACCTGGGTGACGTAGTTATATTGATCTTAACCCCCCTTGTAGAGACAGCACTATGTTGGCGGGAGAGCTTCCCCACTGACATAGTTACTGCCTTCCACGGACGTGGTGTTATTAAGCGATGGGAGAAATCTCTCCCATCGACTTAGAGCATCTTCACCAGACACGTTACAGCGATGCAGCTGCGCCAATATAAATTTGTGCTGTAGACTTGCCCTAAATGTCTGGCATATAGAGCCGTAGCTTATTAATTGAGTTATTAGACTTCCTTTCTGGTTCTATGGCGTGCTGGAATGCCAGCATTGTGTGCAGTCTCAGAAAAGGAGAGTGAGCCTTCCCCCAACAAATACCCTGTAGCCTACAGTAAGGTGCTCTAGACTGGGGAGTAAGCAGACCATGAGTTCAAGTGTCCTCTTCCATTCTGTTAATATTTTTGTGCATGTCAAAATCTTATTGACCAAGGCCTTGTAACATACCCTGTAGACCTGCAACTATTATTTCCTCCTCCACCCCTTTCAGATAGGATAATTGATGCTGCACAAGGGCAATAGATTGAATCAATGGTTTTATAACTGATACATAACAGATATTCAAGCTATATTTCTTTTATCTCCAGTTCTCATTTATTTTTCTGTATTTTCTTTAATCAAAATAAAATTAAAAAGTCATTTTATAAATACAATAATTCTTCAAGAAGTATAGCAGTGATGCAGATAACACTTTTTGAAAGTTTGAAGGCTTACTCAGTTTTTGGTCTGCCCAACTTCCACATCTGATGTGGGCAGATGTTTGGTATGGCTGCTCACTTAGCTGTATGTTACTGGATATATAAATTATTGCGTGTATAACCTTTACTAGGAATTGCTACTTCTCAGTCCCAGAAATGAGGTCTAGATTTTATTTTTACATTTCTTGCTCTGCATGTGTATTATCTGTATTAAACTCTTAGTAATTTTAATGCTCATATTAACTCTAATAACAGTGAATACTAGTTTTTAGGACAGTTAAGTAAGTAATACTGGAAGCGACAGCCAACTGCGACCGGATATTGTCATCACCAACGAGGACCGGAAGAAGATCATGTTGGACATCACAGTGCCCTTCGAAAACAGGACCCCGGCCTTCCACGATGCCCGAGCTTGAAAGCTGGAGAAATACGCCCCTCTGGCCGACACACTGAGAGCTAGGGGCTATGAAGTCCAAACTCGAGCGCTGATCGTCGGAGCCCTGGTGCATGGGACCCCGGTAACGAGCGAGTGCTGAGAGAATGTGGAGTCAGTCAATGCTACGCTCGTCTGATGCGGCAACTCATGGTGTCAGATGCCATCAGGTGGTCGAGGGACATCTACATAGAACACATCACTGGACATCGGCAATACCAGGAGGGATGAGCTGGAGTGCCGATGAGAAGCGCAGTCTGGAAAGTAACTCAAATACTTTCCTGATGGACTTTTTTTTTCTCTAAATGGGCAACCTATCCTAATTCTCAATTACTGAGGGACAATCTTCATTCATTGATATATTTTGCTTTCCACAACCAAATCTCTCTACAAATTTTTGAGTGATGTACCTGAGTATTTGGATTCTAATATCTAAACTGTATTGTTAAATCTATTCACCTAAATGTGGGTTATTGCTGATTATGTTCCCTATGTATCATATGACTTTAAAAACAAACTTGGCATTTGTGGATAATCTAAACACTATACCCAGATGTACAGACACACTTTTCCCAATCTATGTAGTAAATTGTGCTATCGTGAAATAAGGACTGTATCCCCACTTTCTTATAGTGATATACTGTTTCAAAGTGCTATTGTCTGTCTTGCATGATTTTCTCACTTGGATTTACTCATGGAGAATTAGCCAGCAGGTTTTTTGTTTTCTCCAGATTTTAGTTTTCTGATTTATTCTTCTAACACTTTTTTTACACGTGGGTGCTTAAAGTTGGTCTCCTTCATAAATGGCTTGATTTTTCAGGATTTCTGAGAACATATATATCCTAGTGAAATCAGTGCTCAGCAGCTTTGAAAACTAGGCCATTATTGCTTAGGGCCCAAATTCTTGAAGGTACTTAGGCATTGCAATGCTGAGCAAAGCATGCCTTGACTGATTTAGGATCCGAAGTCTCATTGAAAGTCGTTGGTATTTTGGCTTCTCTGTATTAGATGTTTATAGGACATTGACATGTAGCTGGTGAACGTTGGTCATAAGCTCTTGGCTTTGAAAAAAGTTCACAGGGCATAGCTAAGGTAATGTTTTGTATCATTTCAAAATTGAGTTACTCCTATTTTGAGATGAAGTGCTATAAATAAAAATGACGTTTACCTAATTGTTCTAAGGATATAGTTTGGACAATTGGAGAAGCTTTAAATAACTGAAATTTTGGATGTTTAAAGAATATATTTAAAGAATTTTCAAAGGTTTGAAGATTGACAAATGACTGTATTTACTGTATTGTAGTATAAATCACTTGTTTTCTTTGGCTACGGCAAATTAGGAAAAATTGTTTCTCTTATTCTGAATTTTATATGCATACCTAATTATGGTATGTGGATATTTTATTTAAGAGGGAAAAATTGAATTACAGTATATTCCTGATGATAAAGGAAACTTTACAAAACCAACAGCTGAAAAGTTACAGAAAATCTCCTTAAACTCGCAGTAGCACAAGTAACAAGGCTTTGGTTCATTTTTTTTCTGGCAGGAAAAATAAATTCTTGTTTTGCATGTTTTTCATGTTCCGTGCCAACACTAGATTTCTTTGTTCAGATTTGGCATTGTCATGCTTGCATTGAACCACTGAATGACTACACACAGTCTTCACTATATAGTACAGAGGAGTTTTTTATATGATCTTTGTGCTTCTACTTTTTGCAGTGGTAGAAAGTAATATTTTCCTTCATTAAATAGGAAATATAGGCACTGAAAATATGAAGCAGAGCCAGAAAAAGGATGAATTCATAAAATACTTGTTCTTTAGAGACATCATGAAATGCATCCATTTATTGTATAAAGTATTTTGGAACTTCTACCTCAAATTTCCTCTCGTCAGCCCCTTCCGGTCTACAATAGCTCTACTTAATGACGTTGTCTTCAAAGATTCCTCAATTCTGGATCCACTTAGAGGAGATTATTGGAATTGCATGCTTTGGGTGAACCAGTGTTGTTGGGTTTTTTTTGTTTGTTTTTTTAGTAGGGGCTGTATTTTAGGAACCCCTTGCCCAAATGATCCCACGTTTGGATAATTAACCCTACCCTACACTCCCACAAAGCATAACAAATTGCAAGTCAATCTGTGTAAGCACACAGATGTTAGAGTACTAAGGTCATATCTACACTATAGAGTTAAATCAACTTAAGTTATGTTGACAGTCATAAGCCTCTTTAATTACATCGTTGCTCTAACTATGTCACAAAAAGTTCTTTGCCTCTCTTTGAGGTGGCTTTATTATGTCAGCATAGCCAGGGAGTTAAATCAGTGGGAGGAGCATTTCAGTGTTTACACATCCACTGTTTTGTTGATGAAAGCTGACTTTTGTCGACAATGTGTGTAGTATAGACAAGACCTCAGAAGAGTCATTTTAACAGGAAGGGCTTCTCAACTTAGGCCATGTCTACGCTACCACTTATGTCTGCAAAACGTATGTCGCTCAGGGGTGTGAAAAAACCATACTCCTGAGCAACGCGAGTTTTGCAAGCATAAGTGCTTGTGTGCATAGCCCTATGGCGGTGGGAGAGCTTCTCCTGCAGACGTAGCTACTGCCACTCCTGGAGGTGGTTTTATTATGTCAATGGGAGAGCGCTCTTCTGTCGGCGTAGAGTGGCTACATGAGCGATCTGACAGCGGTGCAGCTGCATTGTTACAGCTTTGCTGCTGGTTCACTAGTGTAGACATGGCCTTAGCTAGAGAAGAGCTGGCACTCTATTATAATGTATGAAATTAGAGGGAGAATAGAAGGGATGGGGTCTACACATCCATCAGCAACGGGACTGGCCCATAGATACAGCCTTAAACAACATCTCTGAGAGGTGTGAACTGCTTCATTCATGTGAGTGGGTGTTCCACTTCCCCCTCCCCAGTGCTGGAGAGTTTCTGATACCCAATCTCAGCAGTATGTTCCTGGTACATGGTCTGAGCATGTCTGGTTCACATAGGGAGGGGGTAGAGAGAGTGGCTCAGACCCCCCATCCCCACCCCAGAAAGGCAAGCCCCCTCCAGAACCTGGCTCACATGAGGGGGACAGGGAAGGGGGGTGTTCACACTCCAGTAGATGGGTTGAGGGCCCCCAGATTGTAGAACATGCACGGGAAGGCAATGTGAGTTTACAGGCACTCCTGCCCTGTCCCTATTCCCCCCCAGGCCCTCTGTCACTCTCCCACCCCTACCTTCCCACTCCCCCTAGTCACCACCCTCCTCTCTATCACCTGGTGTCCCAATACCTCACCCTCTATTCCCACCTTATCTTCCACCTCAATTTACTCTCCCAGAGAGCATTTGCTTGTGTATCTTTGTTTCTTTTTTAAAAAATAGCCTTCTGAATATTCTGCTGTACTCACATTATGTTTCACAAAAATTAAAATCCCCCTTTGACAGAGGCAGATTGGAGCAATATTCCTGCTTTTTTTTTACTTCAAATTTCTGCCCAGGGTTTGGATTTGAACATACAGTGCCTGGGATGGTTCCATGAGCATAACGTACCTTTGGAGCCACCTAAGTTCAGTGATGTATAGGTAGTTTTCCAGATAGTTAGCCTGCCTCTCTCTGTGCACATGCTCAGTATAATCCGTTAGAGGTGTGAGTACGCACATAAGCCTTTATAGGCGTAACTGGAAAAAGCAAACTCTTTCAAATAATGTTTTAATTTGATTTTCCCCAAAGGGTGGTGGGTGCCATGCATTCTGTTAGGGGTAACACTTAAGCGTTTTAGACCCTAGCCTGATGATCTTAGCTCTGATTTGATCTCTGTCTGTGAGCAAAAAAAAACAAACATTGCCAGAGCATGTTAACTTTATAAAAAAAAATGTTTTTCTGGAGGCTGTTCCCCCCCCCCCGCCCCTCTGGAGACTGTATCTCAGGAATCCCATGGTCAAATGGCCCCAATTGTGGCTCACTGACTTCACCTCCTTCCTATGAGACACACCAAATTTCAATGCGATCTGATTGACTGTCCAGATTTTAGAGCACATAGAACAGTTGAACTTTAAACAGAAAGCTGGTCCGAACCTTAATTCTAGCAGAGAGATTTCACTGGTAGACAATTGGGCATAAATAGCAATTGCAGATAACTACAGGTATTATAACTAGGGCCCTACCAAATTCACAGTCCATTTTGGTCAATTTCACGGTCATAGGATTTTAAAAATAATAAATTTCATGATTTCAGCTATTTAAATCTGAAATTTCACTTTGTTGTAATTGTAGAGGTCCAGACCCAAAAAGGAGGTGTGTGTGTGTGTGTGGGGGGGGGGGTTGCAAGTTTATTATAGGGGGGGTTGCAGTACTACTACCCTTACTTCTGCACTGCTGCTGGCAGCAGCGCTGCCTTCAGAGCTGGGCAGCTGGAGAGTGGTGGCTGCTGGCCAAGAGCCCAGCTCTGAAGGCAGAGCCACCACCAGTACCAGCGCAGAAGTACGGATGGCATTTTATGGTATTGCCACCCTTACTTCACTGCTGCTGGTGGGGCAGTCTTCAGAGCTGGGTGCCTGGCCAACAGCCGCTACTCTCTGGCTGCCTAGCTCTGGCACTCAGCTCTGAAGGCAGTGCAGAAGTAAGGGTGGCAATACTGCAACCCCCCTAAAATAACCTTGTGACCTCCTCTGCAACTCCCTTTTGGGTCAGGACCCCCAATTTGAGAAACGCTGGTCTCCCCCGTGAAATCCGTTTATAGGGTAAAAGCACACAAAAGACCAGATTTCATGGGGGGAGACCATATTTCACCGTGACGCATTTTTCATAGCCGTGAATTTGGTAGGGCCCTAACTATAAGCACACTCTAAAATATTTTTTACTTACTACTTTGTCATTATTACTGACACTCTCCCTAAGTTTGTTGCATCTTGTCTTAATTTAGGACTTAATCTTGCAAACACTAGCACTATTGATCTAGTCCTTTGTATAAAGTTACTCAAGTGGCATGAATGTTTGCAGGGGCAGGACCCTGGATTGTAAGATATTTGGGGCAGGAATTGTCTCACTGAGTGTTTTTGTATAGGGTCTAGCACAATGATTGGGGCCTCTGGATGCTGTAGTACAAATGAGAGGTAAGAATAATACAGTTTCTTCACATCTTTTCTTTTGAGATTTTTACACATAGTAAGGAATTCACTCTAGAATCAGCTTTCCAAACCACTCTCTGACCTCTATGGATATGTCTGCACTGCAAAAAAAAAAAAAAAAAGACCCACGGCAGTGAGTCTTGGAGCCTGGGTTGACGGCAGTGTGGACTTTCAGGCTGAAATCCACTCCCCTTGCTGGGTTTTAGAACCCAGGCTCGAACCTAAACCCGAATATCTATACAGCTGTTTTTAGCCCCATAGCATGAGCCTTGACCCCAAGTTAGTGGACCTGGGCTCTGAGACTTGCTGCCCTGGGTCTTTTTTTTTTGCAGTGTAACATACCCTAAGGCTTCTTTTAAGCAGTCTTGAAAAAAACAAAAACCCAACTTGATACTCTGTATGTGCAATGCTTGATTTTTTTTAATTTTTGGTCTTACAGGTTCAGCACCTCAAGACAAACACTAATGTGGATTCCAGATTCCTTTTTTTCCAGGTATTTCAAATGTTAATATATTTTACTAAGTAGTATTACTAAGCATTTAAAAAGCATTTTATATCATTACCACTATGAGAGTTTGATTACAGAAAAAAACATAACAGTCATAACTGCCTCCTGCTGTCACTGTTGGGGCAGAGCAAAGGAGGAGGACGGAATGGTGAAGGGATCATCGTTCATCTTCCTGAGAGACTCATGCTGTGGGTGGGAGGGTCTGTGGGTGGGTGAAGCTGAGCAAGACCTGCATTAGATCACCAGTATCCACCTTCTCCACTGCTGTTGCACAGTATGCTTCTGTAATTAAAATTGTAAGAGTTTCTCCATTATGAATTTGACACACACATTTTTTCCCCTCAAATTTTTTTTTTTGGTCTGCTCATAGCATATAAAAAATAGTGCCAAGTGGGGAGGAAGGAATAAACTGTCCATATGATCAATTTTTCTGTCTCCATCCTTCTCCATGAGTCAATGGTTAGCTTATTGAATGTGAGGGTTTATTATCCTTCATAAAAATTATTTTATCCTATCTAATGAAACTGTGGATAGTCTCATGTCTTACTATTTTGACTCCTAGCAAGCCCTTAGCCTCAAAATGATATCTAGTGGCAATAAGTTCCACATATTAATTATGCATTATTAAAAATCCTTCTATTGGTTTAAAATGTGTTGCCTTTCAAATTCCATTTTAAATGTCTGCTTGTGCTTGTATCATGAGAGGAATAAATAGAAGCACCATATTTACCTTCTCCATGACATACATTATTTTGTATACCATGCTACTCCTTTGGGAGAGTTAGAAGTTAGATATTTAAATTCTTTTGTCTTCATATGTGAGAGAATTTTCAATATGTTCTCTTTTAAAAAATAGTATTTCTTGCACTTTACAGGAAGTAGCCTTCCAAATCAGAACAATAAAGAAGCTTGTCACTTCTAACCCTCCCAAATATACTGGGCTTTTCATCATTATTTTTAGGAAAAATCATGGTTTCTTCCAGCTACACTCTCTTTCCTCGACTACCCTTCACCCAAATGCAGATTAAGGTTTCCTGGGGCCCTGGGCCAGAGCAAGTGGGGGGCCCTTCCCCACCCCTTTGCCTGTAGGCCACCCCCGTTCCGCCTCTTTTGCCTGTGGCCCTGTCCACAGCCCCACCCCTTTCTGCCCCTTCCCCGGGGCCTGCCTCTGTTCCACCCAGGGTCCCACCCATTCTGCTTCCCACTGCAGCCTTGCAACGTCTTTTGCTCCTTTCTGTCCACCTTTCCCCGCCCCCCCCCTCTCCCCGTGGCTCCAAGACCGGAAAAAAACTGTCCCCTGCGCCACAGAGCGCAGTGGGGAGTGAGAGCTCCTCCAGTCCCAGGGCCACAGCGGGGGTCTGGGTGCTGGGGCTTCCCCTGTGTTTTTGCGGGTTGGGGCACTGGGGCTTGTCGCACCCCACCTGCCCGGCGCTTCTGCCGGAGGGCGGGGTTGGGTGCGGGGGCTTCCCCTGCCACCCTGCGGCTTCTGCCGGGGGATGAGTGGGGAGCACTGGCTTCTGTTGGGGATGGGGTCTGCTATGGGGGACTTTCCCCATCCTGCGGCTTCTGCTGTAGGGGGAGGCTTCCCCTGTCCTGCAGCTTCTGTGGGGGAATAGGGTTGGGCCAGGGCTTCTGAGGGAGGATACCCCACCACGCCCGCCTGACACTGCTGCCAGGGGGCGGTGCATGGGGGCTTCTCCCTCCCGCCCGGCAGGTGGGGCTCCTGGCTTCCGCCATCCAGGGGCAGATTTTTTCCAGAGCCTCGGTTGGCCAGGGCCCCTGAGCACGGGCCCCATTAGCCCAGTGGCTAATCCACCATGCCTTCACCTAGCAACAGGCTGTCAGACCTCCAAGTTCTTATCCCTGGCAGCTGGTATCTTCAGATAAGCGATGGTGGAATTTTCACATCACCATGGCTTTCCGCCTTTCATGTTTGAAGAGAATGAAAGAAGAATCCTTGTGAATGAGGCTGCTGGGCAGCAATGTCTCTGGCAGCTACACTGAAACCGTGAAGTAAATGGAGTTCCAGGGAGATGTCCTCCTGTTCTATGCCATATGGAGGAGGAGGCGGCAGCACAGGGAACCAACCCTCTTCCTGCTCTGCAACTCCCTATCTTCCATGCTAAAGGATCTCAGCAGATTGCTAATTTTTACGCTAGTACAATAACATTGGAGTATAAATCAGAGCTCCAACAAAAAGGTGGATGAGTTTCATTAATTTCCTTCCAGAGATCATGAAGAATTCATGGAGTCATATTGCCCGGAAGATTTGGAGCTTGACGCTTGCTCAGTTATTAGGGGATTTCTAACTTTGAGTCAGGGAAATATAGTTGGGTTATTTGTATAATGGAGTGTTAGAATATTTCTGCACATGTTTAATGCTCTCTCCTTCTAGACTGCATAATAACTCAAACAAATATTTTATGCTTTTCAGTTTACTGAGTGGAAGAATTTCAACACTTAAAGATGAAACTGGTGCTGTGAGTAATGCTACTGATAATTTATAAGAATGAATACTTATTTCCAAATTGGATCTATTTAGCAGAAGTAACTTCTATACTGAAGCTCATACTAATAGTTCTAAAATGATAGGGTATTATTGATACATAGATCAGTTATATAGATACAGTAAATACAGCAGACTAACATCTGGCCCCCTGTGACAATGCTGCCCGTGGGAGCCAGCTGAGGTCACTCAATTAGGGTGAACTGCAAACAGAACGGGACAGACAAACCCCAGAAGCTGCTGGATATTCCAACACTTAGATTTACCAAGCCAGCACAAAACAGCTTCTGTAATACCTCACTGGTTACTCAGAAGTCCAAACAACTTTAAGAAGTTCCCTTAAAGTGCCCAGCCTCAGGTCTCCATCCAGACACACATGTCAGATATGACGATGATTACTGAAAATCTTATTTCATCATATAAAAGAAAAGGTTCTCCTGATCCCAAAGGACTAAGCCCCAGACCCAGGTCAAATGATAACTTAGATCTGACCCAAAATACACGCTTATAGCCAATTCTTATTAATTAAGCTAAAATTTATTAAAAAAGAAAAGCGAGAGTGTGTTGGTTAAAAGATCAATATATATACAGACTTGAATTGGTTCAGGTACATAGCAGAGATGAGCTTGTAGTTGCCAAAAGTCCTTTTAGAAATAATCCATAGGTTATAGTCCAATGTCCATATTCAGGGTGACTCCAGTCAGTGACTGGGGATCTCAATCCTTATGGCTTAAGGTTTCCCCCTCTTGAAACCCAAAGCAGATCTGAGATGAAGAAGGATCATGTCCCAGGGTTTTTATACATTTCCTGCAGCCTTTTGCCCTGAGAAAACAATAGGCTTAACTTTCCTTCTTCCAAACATCATGGCAATTAGCACTGGATAATTTATCCATTAAACAGTTCAGATACAGGTTACCACAACCTTCAAAGAAACATATAGACAATAATACAATTTCCCTCAAGTGTCTTCCTAAATACTAATACTCCTTTTTTTGATCTTTGAATTAAAGCTATAGCGATAGACAAGACTTGTTTGCTTACATCACAAGACCTGAGCAAACAGCTTGCCTTCTATCTCTAACAATGCAGGCCTGCATTTCAAAGCTCTATTCATTTACATATCTTCCTAACCAGTCTCTAAAGTTCGGGCATGGGTCAGGTCAGTCTGTGAGTTAATTAACTCTTTCTGGCTCTGTCATCTTTCAATGAGATATTATATTACATTCATAACTTCACACACCCCTGTATGCCAATGTCATTTTTCCATCAGATGACCACCACCAGAAGACCCAGAAAAGTCAATTTTAATTAAAAAGCTAATGGTAACATTTTCAGAAGTGCTCAAGTCATTTAGGAGTCAATGGGGCACAGACTTCTAAGTCCCTTTGACCCTATATGACTTAGGTGCATTTGAAAATGTTACCCATATAAACTGAATAGGATATTTCATACATCATGAAGGAACCTCACAGTGAATTTTCAGAACAGGATGCATAATGAATGGGTTCATAATGAATGCCCAGAGCAAGCATAGTTCTGTGCTTTTGGTATGGGTATCTTTTTTTACTTCAAACACTACCGGTTAAATTGTTCAGGTTTCCAGTATGGGAAACACAAGTTTTGGAAGTATTAACTGCCCTGTAAAATAGCATAGATTTGGAAGAAAGTAAGGCTTTTAGATTTGAGGGGAAATAGGGTATGTCCAGGTAGGTGAAGTAAAGTTTTGCAGGTGTGACCATTTGAATGAAGGTCAACAAACAACAGGAGGAAAGAGATTCTCTTGCCTACTTTCTTTTCATGGTCCTTGTTTCCATTCTAATATGGATGAAAAAGGAAGATAAAGGAATGTGCATATTGCTACACCAATGTTTCTTTACTTCTCCCTTTACATACCCAGAAGCAAATGGTTTAAACTTGCTAATTGCTTTGGTCATTGTTAAAAACTAATACTTTTAAACTGAGGGAGCGATAATCAGAAAAGATATTTCTAATTTACAAAATTCAGCCTTGTGTGCAGTGTGGTTGTAGCCATGTCAGTCCCAGGATATTAGAGAAACAAGATGGGTGAGGTAATATCTTTTATTGGACCAACTTCTGTTGGTGAGAGAGACAAGCTTCCAAGCCACATAGAGCTCTTCTTCAGGTCTAGGAAAGTTACTCCCAGCATCACAGCAAAATGCAAGGTGGAACAGATTATTTAGCATAAGTAGTTAGCACATATTGTAAGGGACCATTCCCGGTTGAGTGGCCCGTTAACACCTCTTCAGTCATAGGACAAAAAGAGGGGATTAGTGGGTTACAGATTGTTGTAATAAAACATAAATCCAGTGTCTCTGTTGGTGAACGCTTTTCACAAAGCGATCAATCTATATCTGACCTATCATTCTTCATCCTCAAAGGAAACCTGCACAACATTTTCAAGTGAGCCTTGAAGCTTAAATTTATTATTCTGCTAGACACTAAAAATCATGGCTTGGAAGCTTGTCTCACCAACAGAAGTTGGTCCAATAAAAGATATTACCTTATCCATCTGGTCTCTTTAACAGTTGAGCCTGCGCATGACATTGAAAAGAATTGCTAAATGTAATATCAACAAAGAACATTGCAAAATAACTTTAACAGTCCTTTGCATCTGCAGTGCATAATGTCAGGTTTCAGAGTAGCAGCTGTGTTAGTCTGTATCCGCATAAAGAACAGGAGTACTTGTGGCACCTTAGAGACTAACAAATTTATTTGAGCATAAGCTTTCATGGGCGAAAACCCACTTCATCAGATGCATGCAGTGGAAGATACAGTAGGAAGATAGATATATAGATAGATAGATATATACACACACACAGAGAGAACATGAAACAATGGGTGTTACCATACACACTATAACGAGAGTGATCAGTTAAGGTGAGCAGCAGTTGACAAGAAGGTGTGAAGAACCGTAGGGGGGAAAAATAAACATGGGGAAATAGTTTTACTTTGTGTAATGACCCATTGGTTCCTCACACCTGCTTGTCAACTGCTGGAAATGGGCCATTTTGATTACCACTACAAAAAAGTTTTTTTTCTCTCCTGCTGGTAATAGCTCACCTTAACTGATCACTTTCGTTATAGTGTGTACGGTAACACCCATTGTTTCATGTTCTCTCTGTGTGTGTGTGTGTGTGTGTGTGTGTGTGTATATATATATATCTTCCTACTGTATTTTCCACTGCATGCATCCGATGAAGTGGGTGTTAGCCCACGAAAGCTTATGCTCAAATAAATTTGTTAGTCTCTAAGATGCCACAAGTACTCCTGTTCTTAGTGCATAATGTGTGATACTTACTCCATGTACGAATAAACTTTTTTCCTTTAATCAAACTTGTGAACCACAGTCATATCAATAATGGAGGGGGAGGCTTACACATTTTTTTTTTTTAAAGTATACTAGCCCAAGCACACAAACTTTTCTTGACCTTAAAATATGGCATTTGTGATGACGATGATTAATTATATTTTGCTTGTTGATCAAAGAGTCAAGCAAAATTTCAATCTTTTGAGATAGACTTGAAAAATTTCAATCTATTGTAGAGGTTTATACTGCTGTCCATCTCCTTAGTATCTGAGTCCCTTCCACATAAAATCAATAGCAAAGTCCCTAGTGGACTTCCTTTTCCAGGTAAAAACTCTGTTTGCAGTAGGGTTGGGATGTGTGTTTAAGAGTCAGGGCTGCAGTGTGTACTCTATGGATATGTTTACACTGCAATTAGACACTTGCAGCTGGCCCATGTCAGCTGGCTCGGGCTGCAGAGCTGTTTAATTGCAGGGTAGACTTCTGGGCTCAGGCTGCAGCCCACGCTCTAGGACAGGGGTCCCCAATGCGGTGCCCGCGAGCGCCATTGCGCCCGCCGGGGGATGTAAGTCCACCCGCGAAGCCCTCAGGTTTTTTTTTTCCTTTTTTTTTTTTCTCCGCCGGCAGCGCTTGGCGCCTGCCGGCAGCACTCGGGGTGTTTTTTTTTTCTCTGCCGGCAGCGCTCGGGGTTTGTTTTTTGTTTTTTTTTTTGGCGCCCGCCAGACAAAAAAGGTTGGGGACCACTGCTCTAGGACCTGCGAGGTGGGAGGGTCCCAGACCTCAGGATGCAGCTTGAGCCCAGAACTCTACAATGCAATTAAAAAGCCCTGCAGCCTGAGCCCCAGTCTGCTGGAGGCTAGCTGTGGGTTTTTAATTGCTGTATAGACATACCCTATGTAGAGAAGATAGGGCAGAAACTTCTTGTTTTGTTTGTATCTAAACATTCTGGGCTAAATCTTATGAGCTGAGTGCCTCACATGGTCAAATACCGCATACCATAATGGGACATGAGACTGATGGGCACCTCAAAATAATGTTTCTAAAAGCGATGTTATCTAGGTAATATAGTTGTTACTCAAAAGCAAACTCTTAATGCAAAAAGAATAAATTAACTATCTTTATTTGTAGATATTTATTGATAGAGATCCAGCGGCATTTGCACCCATTTTAAATTTCCTTCGTACAAAGGAGCTAGACTTACGGTAAGAAGTTCTAATTCTTCTAAAAATCCTTCTCAGTACAGTTCACATGGGTGGAGATTTTAAAATCCTTTTTGATAGGAGTTTTCTAATTCCACTGATCAATCAGATGTTCTGTGATTGTGGGATCTGACTGGTACTTTCTAAGTCCCTCACCGGCACAGTCTAATCTGTGAACTCAGGTCCTATTTCCTTAGTTCCATGTTTCATGCAGGTGACAGAATGGACAGAATTTATTAAACTTCAGTTGAATACAATTTCATATATTTAAACCATTTAGTACAATACATTTCTCAATTAAATCTTTTGTTGTGGGGTTTTCTGTATTGTTAACTTTAATGCAGTGATCTGTACCCATAAAGATTACTGTATCTCCAGCTAAAGACTGAGTCCAGCTCTGGGGTGGAAATGTTGTGTTAAGTTATTAAAATAAGCTGCTTCAGGAGGTTCAGGTCTGATATTTATTGTGTGAACTCACACTTCTAGTTTTTACTTTATGATCCCCCAAGATATACACCGCTATCTCGATAGAACGCGACCCGATATAACATGAATTCGGATATAACGCGGTAAAGCAGTGCTCCGGCGGGCGGGGCTGCGCACTCCGGTGGATCAAAGCAAGTTCAATATAACGCGGTTTCACCTATAACACAGTAAGATATTTTGGCTCCCGAGGACAGCGTTATGTCGAGGTAGAGGTGTAATACCTAGTTTAAAAAAAATAATCAGTCTTCTTTTTTCAAAGGGAAAAAAAAGTGATTTCAAGGCATTGCTTTCCTTTGTTCTTGTTTTTTTTTTTTTTTTCCAGGGGAGTGAGTATTAATGTTCTCAGGCATGAAGCTGAATTTTATGGAATCACTCCTTTAGGTAAATGTTTGTATTAAAATTATGTGGTTCCTAATGATTGCACTGCCATAATAATAACCTACTCATGATTCTAAGATTTGGGACAATTATGAGCCAGAAGACTGCTGAACTTATTTGTGCTGAAGTTGACAATATTCAAGTAGATATTTTAAAATCTCATCAACCTCTTTAAATGAAGCTTGAGAAAATAAAACTTCATTGAAGTTCTTTGCTTTTGATGTTAATATATATCTTGTTTAGTAAGAAGACTACTCTTATGTGAAGAGCTGGAACGCTCATCATGTGGCAGTGTCCTTTTTCATGGCTACCTGCCTCCACCAGGTACTTCTATATTCTTTCACTGTGTACTTCATATACTACTTCCAATCCATTGATCCTTACACTGGATAGTTATGTAATCTGTCAGCTTGGAGTCATCATTTTAACCTGCAGTCTGGGTGAACAACTACTATTGATGATAGAGGCTTTAATTTTAAGGTTATGTCTACACTTAGAGCAGCCTATTGCATACATACACCCCTGTAGCATGGGTAAAAATAGCAGTATAGATGGTGAGGCACTGCTTAGGCATATGGAGTAAAGACACGCCAGAACCTTAGGGTATGTACCCTACACAGCTCTCTACACACTCAAGCAGTGCCTCCCCTTTTTACGCTGCTGTTTTTAGCAGTATAGCATCCCGCTGCCTAAGCCTTTTCCCCATGGGTGGCAGGTGAACTGCCGGAGGCCTCACCCCTACCCTTCCGCCTCTCCCTCCCTCGCCGGACCCCCGTGTGCCTCGGCCCCAGCGCGCTGGGTGCGCGGCGTGGCCCCAGTGTTATACCAATAAAAACCAGCAGGATCTTATACCAATAAAAACCAGCAGGATCTTATTAAGAGGGATAAGGCAGAGATGCCACATTTATTGTAAATATAAAAAGAATCATAGTAAGCAGTCAGTTATAGCTATAACATTTCATTCAGTTTCACATTCATTCACACACACACACACACACAGGTTCTGCATAGATGTCATAGTTACCAGCCTAGAAGTTGCTCATGCCAAGTTACTTGCCAGGTAACCTGGGCATGAGGGTGGAGCCGAGTCCTTGTCAGATTCATCTGATGCTCCTGGAGGCTGGCAGCAGAACCATAGACTCAAAGACTTATTCTTCAGAGTCCAGTTTTATAGGGATTTTTCCCTATGTTAGTTCATGGAAGTTGTTTCATTTTGCTGCTGTTAAATCAATCAGCAGGTGGGTGGCTCCATTCTGTCTTCTTTCCTTTGAGGTGCTGGGGTGGATCCCAGTTCGCCCTCCGGGGGGCGGTCATCTGGTTGATTCCACTTGACACCTTCTTCGGCCAATGGATACTCCCTTTCTAGGCTGGCACCTCCCTAACCATTCATGTACATCAAGCATTCATCAACATACATTCCATTTAATCACAGAGGGTGGGGATCTGTTCCTAGGAGCCCTTGCTGGTACAATAAAGTGAAAGTCACTTAATGGCTTATAGCTCACAGCAGGGGTGGTAACATAGTGTTCACAGTAGCTTACAAGTTTTAACAGAAGACCCAAAAGATGTGGGGGGACAAATTGTGGGGGGTCACTGTCACTTGGGGGAATCACTGTTAGTACCTTCTTTAATATCCAAACACCAGCGCACCCCCAGCGCAAGGCGGGCGGGCGGTGCTGACGTGGCCCCAGCCCTGGGGCTTGTGAGCACTAGCCCCAGCCTGCCAGCTGTTTGGGGAGGCGCAACTTTCCACGGCCTATGCTACTTGCCACCCATGCTTTTCCTGCTGAAGGGAAAAGCTCCAGCAGTGGGGAAATGCTGTGGCAGCTCCCTGCTGCCAGAGCCTTTCCCCACCAGAAGTTGCTGCCAGTGGCTTTCCCCACTGCAGGGGAAGGCTCTGGTAGTGGAGAGGCAGCCACATGTAGCTACACACCACGGTGTGGATGGAGCCTGCTTTTTTGCTGAGGCATGTAGCCTACCACACTGCCAGTGCAGACAAGGCTTAAGAGGGTAAGCTGTAACACTTGGTGCAATATTGTGTACATCCTTTCATTCTTGAATTTGGTGTATGTTTGTATTGCTAGTCTTTTGTATGCATTATGAAATAGTGCAGGTTAAGTGGCTGGGAAACACAATGGATTAATGCAGAACAAAGTGGAATTGAGAGTAGACTACACAAGAGATTTCCTTGTGCAATATAAGTGGGGTAGATGTTTCTAACTTGAAACCATTTCCCGTAGAGGGAGGTGATTCATATTTTTTCATCTCTCCATGGACGAAGATGATTTTCAATGCAAACTGACTTGTTTTGAAAAATTACATGAGTGTGCCATATTAAGAAATGAAGGTTCGTTCCAAGATCAATAACAATGGTCTGAACAGCACAGCTGGTGCCTGGAGTCTTAACTACAAATTGGAAAATTAGCCTGTTGCTGACAGCAGTTGCTAGCATAGGGCCATCTCAAGCCAATGCCAAAAAGAAGGGGTTCTTACAACAGATTTTTTTGGCAGTCTTGGAGTGTGGCCACCGACTCTTGCTGGTGGCTGCTCTGACAATTTTTCCTAAAATACTTAACTTCAGGAAAAACAAATAAATATGCACATACACGTCCAAATCATTGTAATCTATTTATGTAGTAGGAATGTGGTAGGAAATAGAGCTCCCCATTCAGCGCACCCGGACTTTGCTCCTGTTCTTGTGCTTGGAGCATGTCACGGAGTGGGAGCCCCTCACCCTTGCTGGGCAGCTGCCAAGCCCTGCAGAAGCCTGGAGCGGTTGACCTGCTGCGGTAGCTTCAGCAACTTCAAACAGCGAGTGCAGCCCCAGGCTGGGGAAGCACCAATCTGTGTCTCTGTCCCTGCCTCTTGTGATCCTTCAGAGAGAGCCTGCCCTGGGGAAGGTGGGTCAGGAACTCACTGGTTGCCTGCTGAGTCCCAGGCTCCCTGTGACCCAGCCAGGCAGGAGTGGGGGAGCTGCCCAGGAGTGCTCCAGCGACTGAACGCTGCAGCCCCCTCCATTGACAAGAGCCACCTCCAGCGCCATGCACACTGGCCCCATATGTCACCAGGGGTGCTACCGTGAGCCTCCGAGGAGGCTACGTGGTGTAGGGCGCCGATCCCTGCTTGCAGCACCAGCGCAAACACCAAGGCAGTACATCTCACTTCCCTTGGTAACAGCTATTCAGGAGCAACAGCTGGGTGCTGCAGGGAGGGACCACGGCTTTGCCCCCGCCCCAATCTCTGCCCAGGTTTTGGAGGCTGATGTGGCTGCAAAAAAATTCGCTAGTGGCTGTATGCGGCCATGCTGACTGCATTTGAGAAACCGTTAATTACTAGTGTAGAAGGGAAGAATCCCTTTTCCACACTGTTACAGAAAGAGGTTTCGTGCTGTCTACACTAGCTGTTAAACTATATTTGACATCTGCTGAAGAGGGACGGTTACTGCATTGGGTGAGTTTCAGCATATAGATGATTACTGACCCCGTAATCGCATCGTCTCCGTGTACCTCTGTGACCTGTGTACTTTGACTTTTAGTTGTGAACCTAAATTCATTCTTGGCTATTAGGTTTCATACTAGGCTAATTTAAATGTTTTTATGATTTCTGGTATTGGTTTATGAACCTGACAGAACAACCTGTTTGTTTAAGTTTTGCAGCAATTAAACTAAATTTGGTTTTGGAAATAAAATGCAAGAGCAAATTTTGTTAACTCTGAAAGATGACTTACAAGTGTAGTAAGAATTTAAATGTTTTTAATTGTGCTTTGTATATTAACTGTTTTAGAAATGATCCTGGCACAGTAAAAGGTAAATGAAGTACCATAAAATGTCTTTCCTTTTTTCGGTAGGCATTCCCTGTCGTAAAATAAACACTACTGCTGGGCCATGTATTGACGTTAGAACAGGTCAGAACTACTCTGAAGGTGAGGTTCGAGGAGGTAGTGTCCAACCTACACTTGCTGGTACTGGGGAAGGCACAGTCAGGCTAGGTAAGGAAAGTTTTCATGTACTTTTATCATGTTGGCAGTGGGATTTCCAGTGGGAAATACCAAATTAAGAGGTTAATGATATGTCTATTCTCAAACTCTAATGGTATATTTTTCTGTTTTTTAAATATAAACTACAAATTCAGCAATGCTTTAGCATTACAGATGAAAAACTGTTAGTGTTAAGATTGCAATGTCAAGCATTACAAAATTAGGAAATGGCAGAATTAAGGTTACGCATTAAACCTTAATTTGTCCCCCGTATAGATGTGCATTATGGTAGTCTTGTCTAACCTCACATAGGAATTCTGTTGCAGTCCTACTCCAGTGCTTTAAATGCAAGAGAACATCCTTTCTCTTCTTGCTACCCTCTGCCTCATTCACTGTCCATCTTGTGCATTGAATGACAAGGTTTAGTAGAACAAATAACGTGATCACGTAACTAAAGATTAGATTATAATCCACATGCACAGGGGGCCATAATTTAAGATGTGCAGTCAACTTGAAGTCTGGCATTTCCTAACTTTCAAGTTCTTGACTTTAAAACCTGTGCAGCAGTCTTTTAATGTAGTTTTTATGTGTACTTTTCTAGTTTTCATTAAAAAGACAAGCTACAGATAGTATAATTTGTTTTTATTTGTAACTTCTTCCTCTCATGCATCAGCATATGAACCCTGAACCTTCAGCACTGCAGCACAGACTTCTGTCACTTGAGCTAAAGAATTAACCACAATATCTGGCAGCAGCAGAAGTGTTAGCCTCTGTGGATCAGCTGCCAGAGGAGGCTATGTATCAAACTGTGTCCCTCTGTCTTCCTCCCAAAGGCTGTTGTGTACTGTGTCCTCAAGTGTAATTCCACCCTTTGTTTTGTGTTCACTTGTCCCTCCTATGCTCTTCATCCTCCAAAGAACATTGTCTCCCCTTTGGCCCAACTGGCGCTGAACAATATTTGGGGCTTGCAGACTTATTTCTTTTGGGAGGAGAAATTAATGATACAAGTTGGGTATTTCTTTGGTGCAATCCTATTTTATTTACAAAGAATGTACACAAAGGCCTGTTTCCTTGAACACTGTAGATACAAATAGGCACCTGCCTCTTCAGTGAGTTCTGTTCCCCAATGAACTCTCTCCTGCTGACTTTCAGGGCAACCCTCATAACTGCTTCTCTTGCTGTCTGGTGGCTTTCTCCCTCTCACCTACACACAGCTTGCCAAACAATCCCCTAGCATTTGCAACTAGTCCAAAGAGGACGACCCCCCCCCCCCCCCCCCCCCCCCCCCCCCCCCCCCCCCCCCCCCCCCCCCCCCCNNNGACCATGTGGCTTACCCCTGCTGAGGGATCACTGTGTAGCCAATTGCCTTGGGCAGTAGCTACTGTTGTCTCCAGCTATCTTATTCCACAAAAGAACTTAAGTGCTCCTTCCAGTTAGCCTGGAAAAGGGTGGTTAGCATACCCATTGGATTTAACAAGGTCTTTGATTGCCTATCGATTTAAAGACCTGCTTGATTGCAGCCATAACTCCTTCCAGCATACGTATTGTGCCCCTGTCGCAATCCCTCCATGTTCTGTGTGCTTCCCCAAAGTTATGTATCCCCCACCTCTTCTATTGTGATTTAACCACTCCCCTGTTCAGTGTCTCCTGGTTCTGCTGCTGGATCCATTTTGTCTGTGTCCTACCCAGCTTTCTGTGGAATGCTACAGTGAGGCACTGAGACAAGGTACATGTGCAGACCTTTAGAATCATCAGCATTTTTGCTATGTGGCCAAAAAAACCTAGACTTTCCCAAACTTGTCAAGAAATGGTGATTTCTAATACCATGTAATTCAGCCAAACCTGACTGGTTTCCATGGACCAGCAAAAGGCATGCCCCTTACCCCAAGGCATTCCTGCTGCTGAATGTCTAACGCCTTCTTCATACAATGTAGGTATTACAGGTATTCAGAGGTCATGTGAATTTTTTTTATAATGGCAAGTATTAGGCAAACTAAATATAGGGATCTTTGCTATCTCCCGCTAAAATGATTGCTTTAGAAAATGCCACTTTTTCATAACATAATTTTATCTACCCCGCAAGCCAATAGGTAAACTTGAAGCTTATTCTCAGATATTTGACCAATTTGACACACATTAGAAGTTACTTAAAAATAAAAGCCCTCTTTTTTTTTTTTGCAAGAGCCCAGCCCTGATCCAGTTTACCTGCCAGTTTCTACTTCTTATGAGACCTTTGATTTAGTAATTATTAGCTGTGTTGCCTCATTCTACGAAAGAACATAAAAGTCCTATAGATTCAGATATCGAAAACACTGACAGATCTGTAACAGTGATTTAAGATACATTGTCAATCATGTACTTAGCTTGTTTGTTATATGTACAGCCAGTGCACACCATCTGAGAAGGCAAAGCTTCATTTCTACAAAACAGTCAGTCTCGGAAGTCCTAGTTTGAGACTTTTGGGTATGGTCTCCCAGTCTCTCACCTTGTATATTTAAGTTGGTTAAAGAATGATGTCTGTAACGGAGGATAACCCTTTTTTTTTCATTACTATTTTCTAGGATTTCCTGTGGATCCACGAAAGGTTCTGATAGTAGCGGGCCACCATAATTGGATTGTAGCTGCATATGCCCATTTTGCTGTTTGCTATAGGTATAAATGACTTAGTAGTTTCTGGTGGATTGGGTTTTGAACTTGATTTTCCTTTCCTTCTACACAAACTGTTTTAATTTGCTGATTTACTGAACATTATGTTGCTAATTTCTGCTAAATTTTAGGAAATTTCATAGTTCTATTTAATTTGATAGTTGAACACACACACTGCACGTGTTTCATGTTATTATTTTTTTTTGAGTGCTGATAGGCCGCATATAGTGTTGGCAAACACAATATGGGGAAAATCTTCTAACTCTTCTAGTTCACCCCATTCCCAACGCAGCTGCTGAATTCCTTGCTGTTGCAGTGGTGGACTTCTCCTGAAACTTTTGCTTACATTTAAAAAAAAAATGATTTTATGATACTATTGAGAGTTAGAAAGTTGAGTAATTGACATTGGACTTTTGATTTAATTGGTTGATCAACTGTATTTAATACAGGAATTTTTTTAAAGGTTTTTGGAACTCATTTCAAATCTTGGTGTCTTGGAAATGGGTTCAGATTAAAGCATTGCAATATTCTAAACACTTTGTGCCTGTGCTGTGGGAAGGTCACTCTGCTATTTGTCTGGCTTTCTGCTTGCTTTTATGTATTTGTAAAGTGACTGGTTGGGATTCTCTGTCTTAAAAAACTTCAGGTTTTTAGCTATTTAACTGGGCTGTGTAATAGCTGAGTAAGAATTTGTTGCTTTACTCAGCCGTTGTGCAATAGGATATGTATGTAAGATATTTGTAAACAAGTAACTTAGACTGGGTTCAGTAAAAAATGGGTGCAGAATTGCTTTACTGATGCATTTTCTTAATATAAATTATTTAGGAACCTACTTCCAACAATAGAACATTACAAGATTCAAAAGAAGAAAACATTTCTCATAAGTTATGTAGCCAGTTGTGCAATATTTTATTGCATGTGTGGAAAAATGATTTCTTGTCTACAGCTGCTGATAAGCGGACCTTTACACCACTTTATTCTCCTGAACCTCTGAATTTGATATCCAGCTGTATACTGACTCAGTGCTCACCATCTTAGTCACTCCCTTGCCTTGGTCTTGACTCAGCATGGCTCATTTTTGATCTCTGAATTCCTTCTCTCTAAACCTTATTTGCTCTACTACATTATCATTCCTCGTTTAGGCCGACCTGCGTAACACAAGCCATATATGCTAATAAGCTTCCTATTCTTCCCCTCTTCCCAAACTTCATCTGATGAACTTTGTTTCTTGGGGTATGTCTACACTGCCAGTGGAAGCGAGCCTCTTGGCCCAGATTGACAGTCTTGCGCTAGCGGGGCTTGCGCTAGAGATCTAAAAATAGCTGTGTAGACAGCGCTTTGAAGTTGTGGCTTGGGCTGGAGCTCTGTCTCTGAAGCCTCAAGAGAGGCGTTGTTTTGTTGTAGCTTGTTCCCACTTACATTAGAACTAATGGAATTTTTCCAGCATTTTTTAGATTAATCTGGCACCTGGGAGGCAGTAATTTTAAAATAACTGTACCTATGAATTGCTAGCATATTTCCCTAATACCTGTGCATGATACCTTAAACCAGATAGTTTGGCTATTTTGAGGTAGCATTGCCTCTGTAGAATGTAGAGGCTAGAGAAGGAAGTGCTGTTGCTAAAAAAAAGTTTAAAGTCCTAAAGTAGCAGTTTACATTGAATTGGTTGTGAAGCCCATGTGGTTAGAAATATTTTTAAGTTTCTGCATATTTCTAAAATAAATCATAATGCTTGAAAGGACGTATGATAAATGAACACTTCAAACATGTCTCATACTTTAAATGTTTAAAAAATTTCATTTTTGTAAAGCCTACAGAAAAATAGGGCATCCTTAAAAAATGTAGCATTTCATCTTGCAAATGAAAATTGTGGAATCCTTTAAAACTTCTTAAATTCATAAGTTTAAGTATTTGGCATCTGTAGTGTCCAAGAACTTTTAAAAAATGCAGTCCTACAGGAAAAATGCAATATAATGACAGCTACAGTTGCTAGAGCTATTTCTGGAGTCACATATCTTAATAGCCTAGATCAGTGGTTCCCAGACTGGGGTTCAAACATTACAGGGGGTTCTCGGGGAACAAATTCCCTAATGGCGGACAGAGCTGTCCCGAGGAACCCCGGGCAGCACGGGGCCAGCAGCCTGGAGCCCCTGGGTTTCCAAGAGCTAAGCAGATCAAAGCAAGCATATCTATCACACTGAGGAGATTTAAACTTCAAGACTCCTTATAAGAAATGGAAAGGGAGGTGGATATTTTTTGCTGTTTTTAAAATTAAATAGGCAGCTAGTATTGTTTTTAAAATTATTATGAAGAACAAGTTTAAGCTTTGTTGTAACGTGCGTTATTTGCCTGGACTGCTCAAGACCTGAATGCTTGTGTAGGAGGAACTCTTTGAGTTGGCTTCTTAAATACCTTCATGCTGTTTCACATCTGATACTCCTTGATGAAACATAGGAGCCTTGTCTTATAACAGGCTTATTCAAAGTGATACAAGCTATGAAAGTGAGATCTTGGAAGAGTTTTGCCGTTTTCATAATGTAATAAAAATACTGCAATGATCAATAATAATTAATAAATAGTGTGTAATAAGCATGTCATAAAAACAAATTTTATATTTCTAAGATCACTGCTTTTATAATTTATACTCGGAGAAAATCCCTAGAAATACTCATTTTTAGGAGGGGGTTCGCGAGACTTGACATTTTAGTGAAAGGGGTTCACAGGTTGTTAAAGTTTGGGAACCACTGGCCTAGATTGATCAAGCCAGTAATAAAGCGGCATACAGGTAATCAGAAAAAATATCCAAGATGGTCATTTACATATTATTTGGTCATAAAACATTCAATTACATAGATTTAAATAAAAATATAAACACCTAAAATTAATTGTAATGCAGGAGCTGCGTTCACCAAGCACACTGATCCTAACATTTCAAGGGAAAGAGGTACCCCCATTTGGCTTAAACTAGGCTGATATAGAGCCTTGGGTTGTGAATGAGATCTAGTAGGCCAAAATCTTCCCTAGATAAATAGAATGCAACTTCCATTAAGTTGTTTGCTTACTCCAGGGCTGGTCCTTGTCTTTTACTCATTTTAATATAGATTTTGTTATTGTATATGTGGGCAAATAGATTTGTTAATTTCACACTAGAAAAGAAATAACTCAAAAGCGTTAAAACACCTTCTTGTGTTTTTGCCTTCTTGCTGTGACAAGTGGAGTAAAATCAAACTTTAATTACAAAGTTTTGTGGGTTTTTTTGTTTTTCATTAAAAGCTATGCAGAATTTAAATAGGGATTCAAGGTGGGATTTGGTTTACTCTACTGTAAAATTATGTCAGATTGAAATTTGAGGGCATAAAAGTGAAAATACAGACTTTTTAAATAAGAACTGCAATATTATGTCTTGCTACTTTTAAAGACTGGTCCATTCTAAGTATTTTACATTTTTAATCAAAAATGTTTTATAACATTTGTGTACTGTTTCATTAATCATCTTTTTCTTCTATTCTGCCTTACTCTTCAATGTTTTTTCCTCTGTAAGTGTTCTGTTTTTTGTCTGTTACACTTCCAATTTTGTTTCACTTTTCCATTTACTGGTGTTCTTGCCCTCCACCGTCTGTGTGTTGCATCCTTTCTCACGGTTTTCTGCATTGCACTGTGTCAGTAACATTGAATTACAAAGAAAACCTCTAAGCACTGGCAAAGAATTATTTAGAACTAAGGTTTCTAGGCAATGTCATGAAGTCTAGATCACACAGTGTAGCAGAGTGGCAGAAAGTAGAAATGGAGTAAAGATTATAGTGAGATTGCTGTATTTATTAGGTAGCACAATTATACATAAATCAGTGTTTTGTATGATTCACATTCAGTTGAGCATGAGTAGGATCCCTAGGAATTGTTGGGTGGGGGCAGAACCTTAAAGATGTATCTTAAACTGGCAAAATCAGGACAATAAGACTAAAATTCCATCCTTTACTTGTTTCCTTCTGGCTGGGTGTTGCATCTCACAATATCACCTACTTTTCTGAGGCTGCTTAGCAGAAGATCATATGTTCTGCAGTACCAAGGCCCAATAAATTAACCTTTAACACGGTATTTAATCCAGCATTCCTGTATTTTGTAGCCGTAGGCCCGTGAAAAGTATATTAATATCAGAATCCTTTATTTGATATTGTTTTATAACTTAAAGGAAATATAATTAGCTTGTAAGACTGAGTATAGGTACAAACTCTAAACTGAGGCTGTTTGGAAAGTGTATTTTTTTTTAATTCTCATCCTTCCCAGAATCAAAGAATCTTCAGGATGGCAACAGGTTTTCACAAGTCCATATCTGGATTGGACTATCGAACGAGTGGCTCTGAATGCCAAGGTCGTTGGAGGTCCACACGGGGACAAAGATAAGATGGTTGCTGTTGCCTCTGAGAGTAGCATCATCCTGTGGAGCATTCAGGATGGCGGTAGCGGTAGTGAAATCGGTGGGTATGACAGTTTTGTGTGGCGATGTCTTACTGCTAATATCTTCGGACCCATAAAAATATAGTTTCACATGTAGTCTGACTGGATAATTCATAACAAACATTTACACAGACTTAATAAAAAATGAATTTTGGTACAGCAATCTAATATTAGAATTTTTATGTGTACCTTTCTGCCCTTCATTTTGATCTGGAGACGCTTCCTTCTGGGTGAGTGAAAAGAAATACAATCCAAAAATCAGTCTCTTTACTGGGCAGAGGCAATTCAGAGCCATCATTCATGTTAAAGTGTCATTGGTATCTTGTTTAATCTGACAACATGGATTAGAGTTTAACTCAATCCATTAGACTCAGTTCTTTAGCACTGCAAGTTGGATTTGAACAGAAGACTTTGAGGTGAAAGGCTAAGGGTACATCCATACTGCAATAAAAAACCCAATGGCACCACGTCTCAGAGCTGGGGGGGGGGGTCAATTGACTTGGGCTCGCAGGGGTTGGGGTGTTGGGCTAAAAATTGCATTGTAGATATTTGGGCACGGTGTGGAGCCTGGGCTCCTAAACCTGATGAGGAGGGTGGGTTGGTCTCAGAGCCTGAACGTCTACACTGCAGTTTGCATCCTGAGCCCTGTGAGCCCAAGTTAGCTGACACAAGCTTGCCTCGGGTCTTTTATTGCAGATTAGGTGCACCCTAAAAGGATTGCCAACTTGTTATCCTTTTTTTCTTGCTTTGTTCTATAGTAGGTCATAGTTTAGATCGATTTTTTTTTTTTAAGTCTGCCCTTTTGCTAATCTTCTTATAAAATGCAGTTCCTAAATAGAATTTTGGAGACAGCTATTTGCCACCAGTAGTCAGCATTTTAAACAAAAATACAAATTAAATTAGTGTGGGCATGTAGTACTGGGTCCCAAATGGTTTAGCACCAAAAGGTTCACAACACTAGAGGTCATATAAATATGGAAAAGGTTTTCAGAGAAACAAACATTCCTTAGTACAGCTGTGATTGATGGTTTGTCTGATTTATTAAAATATATAATTGCTTAAAAACATGAATAATGGGCTTTTGGGGAAAGAGGAGAGGATTGTAATTGGGAATATCCTCAATTCCAATGGTGGTATGTAAGTCATGGTTTGAAAGATAGTGACAACCTGTTTCCTCCAGCCATAAAGTACTGTCACCATAGATTTAATTTAATAAATTTAGTACCAAGAATAATTGTAATCTGTTAATTTAGACATTTTTCTGAAATTGGCTGCAAATTTGTTCAGTTAATTCTCTATTGCTCTTTCCTTTTAACACTAAAATACTAAGACCTAGGATATGATGGGAACTAATGTAATTGATGTGAAATTATTAAATATGGTCTAAAATATTTGGGAGTTTCAGTTCAGGTTGGCTTATTTAAAATAAAGACAACATTTACTTTAAAACGTGCATTCCAAAATGCAAGATAAAGGTTTATCTGTATTCATGGATATTTAATTTTTCTTGATGTTCACAGTGGTATCTCAGCATTTAAAAAAAATTAATGAATATTGCTTTTCAGCAGCCCTGAGAAGTGAGGAAGCATTATCATCCTTCTATGACAGGTGGGGAAACTGAAGCACAGAGAGCTGAAGTGTCTTTCACAAGGTCACGCAGGAACTCTGTGGCAGGATGGGGAATAGAACCCAGCTCTTTCTATCCCAAATTCAACTGGCTTTCTAATCACTAATAAGACAGAGTGCAGTTATTAGCATAAAACATCATCTAGATTTTTTTTAAGGTTTTTCTCCTTTTAAGAAAAATTAAAATAGAGCACCCTGTAATACTAAGAAACTAGCAGTGCTGCCATCATAAAAGCCACATTTCTGAAAGGTGTAAGACAGCATAATTCTACACACTAAAAATAGAAATTTCTTAGATTTCCTCTCTCCCATCAGTGAGCATGGAAGGTTCTGTTAGATATTCCATTATATGACCCTTCCTTTTTCAAAGAAAATGTTAAACTCTTAAGCCAACTGGTTGAGAAGTCTTGGGTGCTTTTATAAATATAGTTGTAGCTGCCACAGTAGCACAGCTACACTATTGCAGCTTATGTCAGCACATGAATATTTTTGGGTTAATTTAACTGTTAAAATTTTCTCATAAGCTGGCACTTAACCTGCAAATTTTTTTCTGTTTTTATCTTGGATCTTCAAATATTCCACAGGTAGGAATTCAAAAACATTTTTATGGTTATATAACAGTATAGCTTTTGTTTTTTTAACATTTTTTAAAACAGATTTTTTTATTTTAAGATCTGACAATTATGATAACAATATTTCAGATTTGAAAAGATCCTGCTATGTGTCTAAGTTGACCCGTTAAAATTTAGTGTCAATAAAACAAAAAAAAAACAGAAATCAAGGAAAAAAACAAAATTTTGCAGAGCAACCAACAGGCTAAATGTTTTTGGTGAAAGTTGCTATCATATTTTTGAACATGGGAAAACTTTGGAAAAATCAAAGTGTTTATGAAAAATCCCAGGTCTTAAAAAAAAAAATTAGATTTCTTTTTATTTGAAACATTCTGGCCATCTGTATTGTGTGTGTTTGTCAATGTTACGAACCAAGTGTTCCTCACTTCTGTTTTTAAATTGCTATTATAACTCAAATGTGGGGGTTCCCCACTTCCCCCAATTCAATTAAACTAAGGAATCCAGTAACACAAGAATAAAATAGTTTTACTGGCCTATTTCTCTTGCAGAGTCAAATGTTTGAAGCCCTGCCTTGGGATAGTGAGGCAGTAGTTTTTCCATGTCCTGTAAAAGAAACAATTTGTTGTTACAAATGCTCTTCAGAACCTGACAACACCATCCACAGAAAATTGCAAGGGCTGGCATCTCCATGATAGAGCTCTCCCAGAGGCTGTACTCCTTTCAATATTACTTACGTAGGACACCACTGCTGGATTGCTGCTATAAGCAGTGTTTTACTGAGAGGGCCCCTTAAGACAGGAACATGTCATTACTTATACCATCGTCTTCCCTGTAGATGGCCGTCAAGATTGTTGAGCCTAAGCAGGAGTGACACTTTAAATTCCTTCAGACCATTCAAGCTGTCTTCCTTGATTTCCCTGAACCGTATCCTTCTCTGGAGTAATCAATTCTAGTTGTTTCCCTTTTTTTTTATTATTATTGCCTGCTTTTATGTGCCTGGTACTGCTGAATATAATCTGCATCAGAGATGATACCCCATGACCTGAAAAATCATTTGGCATCATAATTAAAGCACTGGTGTGTAACAAGCTTACTGACTGCCATCATAGAGCATAGTAGACTATTATTCTTTTGTTTGAACTGGCATCTTGATTTTTGACATTTGAATTTATCCAAATAAAGTTTTTTGGGGATTTCCAATGTTTAAATACTCTTCAAGAGATTTCTGTTGAGTTTTAGTAGAGGCATTTGCACAACTCTTGGAGATATGCCACTACATTATTTATTAAAACATTTAAGTGGCTGTATAAGATCTTTGTGTAACTTACTGTAAATGTCAGTACAGTAGACAACTATACATTGAGAAACTCCTTACTTGACAGTGTACGTATCCTAATGAGCAGTTTTATAATGAAAGAAGATAGGTTTTATGCTTACAACCCTACAGTATTTAGTGCTGAGTTACTTCTTGTCTGGTTGATCTGGCTGGCAAGCATCCTACCAAATCACCCCCAAGAAAACAAACTTGGAGAATTACGAAAACTCTTCAATGTTGATTTGCTGTGACTCTTCAAAAACAATTTGATTTCATACTAAATGTTATAGTAAACTCATTTAAGCTTGTCAGTCAGTACCAGTCATATTAGACCCTGAATGAGAGACTGAGGGCAGTTCTACACTTAATGCTACAGCGGCGCAGATGCACTGGTACAGCTGCGCAACTGTAGCGCTTCAGTGAAGATGCTACTACTCCGAAGGGAGAGCTTTTCCTGTCGGCGTAGTTAATCCACCTGTGCAAGAGCCGATAGCTATGTCGACGAGAGAAGCCCTCCCGTTGACATAGTGCATCTACACTGAAGATTAGGTTGGTATAACTGCATTGCTCAGGTGTGTGGATTTTTCACACCCCTGAGCGATGTAGTTATACCAATGTAAGTTTATGGAGTAGACCTGGCCTGAATGCCATTGTGATATCTTAGTGCCACTAGAAGGAAATAATAAGTGTTGCAGTGAAGTGAAATGAGTCAGCTGCAGTATGTAGGTTGACTCAGTTCCCTGTTCATGTGATAACAATGAGAATTCAAAAAAATTCGAACATCAAAGCTTCATCTCAGTTTTTTGTCTTTTGAGCCTCTTTTGATCTCAGTACTGGTTAACTTCCAGTAATCGGAGTAGTGATGGGTGAATGTTAGTGAAAGTACCAGTAACACTCATAGTGGGTGGTGGTGAAGCGGTGAGAAATGTGTAGAAAAAGGTATTTAGACAGGACCAGTAGGTGTAAGACTTGAAAGAAGGAAAAAATAAGGGCCTATTATTTCTATAGTATTGCTTCAAATATCCTAATTATTGGTTGAACAACTCTTATACTGATATTTTTTGAGCAAACTGTTAATTTTATTATTGAGTTGCTTGGCTGTTATTTTTTGACAATGTTAATCTTCATTGTTAAGCAATTGCAGTTTCTATGATTGGCTGATTATGAAGAGATGTTTTCGACTTAGAAGCAGGAATTACTGTGACAATTGGTCAAATGCCACCAAAAACAATTTCCAAAAGCCAAATTTGGGCACTTGCAAAAATCATGTTCATTGTAAGGGATCTTCCAGTGTATCCTGATAAGTACATCTTTCAGAATTAGTTATAAATGTGTGTCCGTTGGAGTGTATGTTTTCTAGTAATATAGTAACCACAAGACACATCTTTCTGCAATGTAGAAAGAAGTAAAAGTGATATATTTTTCTGCTTAATTATATTTGCCTGTAATAGTTCATTTAGGTACAGAGGTGGCTTCCATAGCAAAAAAGGAAACCAGTTTGTTTTAATTTCTGATCATTATATTGCTAAAAGAATTTGTTCAAAAGACAATATCATGCATCCTTCATATCTCTATTAGTTATGTTTTTGACAGTGCTTGCCAAATTTGTGTAAGCTCTTGGTTATTTGTGGACAGCACTTCTGATCAGCTTAACTGTACATTTATAAATTAGAGCTTGTTTTCAAATTAGAGCTTAGTACAGTATTTTGATCCTTCATTAGCTGGTATTCATAAATGATTTGAGGCCTTAGGATAAAGGTGGCTATAGAGGAACAAGGAATGTATTATTATTTTGCAACATCACTTTTCCCCAAAAAGAAACATTGACTGCATCAGCAGATTACTGCATGTTGAAGTAAAAGTAGTTTAAATTCATTATATGTCTAAAGAGAGGCGAGAGAGATTCCATCTTTACTGTTTTTCTTTTTTTGTATTTATTCTGAAAACAAGCTTCATAGACTCTCTCTGTTTTTTGTAGGAGTTTTCAGTCTTGGAGTCCCTGTAGATGCCCTCTTCTTCATTGGCAACCAGCTGGTGGCAACTAGTCATACAGGGAAGGTGGGAGTATGGAATGCTGTGACTCAGCACTGGCAGGTGTGTTGAATTGAAGCATTTTATTAATACATCGGTGTTTATAAAAAAACTGATGTTTTATGAGGAAACAAGAACAAAATCCATTTTTTTTCAGATAATGCATAAATATTATTTTTCTTACATCAGCATTTTAATATTGTAAGACTCTGACTTGTGCCTATCATTTTGATATCTTTAAGCATCATGCCTTTAAGTATTTTGTCTCATAGAATTTTTCAGAGTTTATCTCTGTATAATACTGTTAAGCATTCCATTTCTTTATGCTCTTAAATAAAAAGAGAACTTTTAGGCATATACAAATATTAAATGTCATCCATGAGTGTCTTCAGAACCTTCCTCCCTTAGCTGCTACCACTTGTTTAAAAGCTTTGTTTTCCTAATGGGACCCCATGCTTGAACTCAGATATGTAGTTCCAATAGGAAATTTAATATATTACAATGAAAAGTGGCTGCAGTTCTCAGAGGAGCATATCCAAAACTTCAGATGTGAATTTGCAAGTCTTTTGGGACCATGAAAAGTATGGCACAAACTGAGACTCTTCCTTTGATAGCACCGTATACCATGCCTCAAAAGCATCTATTTTATATCTATATACATCAGAGATGTGCTGTGATTTTTTTTTTTATACATATTATGCATTCTGACAACAGGAATAGAGATTCTTGGATTCCAGACAAGACTGAGGGAAGAGTTGGGCATTCATGCAAGAAACAAACCTTGTAACACAGCCAGATGAATGTCTCCATGGTACAACGTAGGGACAGAATGTAATGAAATCCAAGAGGCTGTCTTGCAAATCTCAAGTGGCAGAACTGACCTGAGGCTCACTCCTGCGACTGCCATAGCACTAGTTGACTAAGTTCTGATTTGGCCCTTTAGCAACAATCCTGCCAATGAATAACACAGAGAGCGCAAAAAGGCAACCAACGCGGCACAGTTCTTTAGTTACATAGTGAAGGCTGACCTAATATGTTTGCATCAAATGAAACAAGCTGAAAGGCCTTTTTAAAATCTAAATTGACACCATGCAAAATGGAAGAAACCATTTGAAATATTTTTGAAGTAATGCCACTTTTTGATTAGGATAAAGCTTCACAAAATACGCTGGTGGAACAAGGTGAAAGGAACTGTCAACTTAGGAAAAAGAATTGGCTTCTTCATATGCCCTCCTTTCCTTCCTCCTTCATTTTCAGACCTCATAGATAGGTGTGTTTGCAAGGCAAGAATTTGAAGTTTTTTTCAGTTCTGCTAACTGAATAACTATCAATATTCTCTCCCTCTGAAGTATATGGATGAGTGTCCAGATTTGAACTTGCAGCTCTCTGCACTGTGCCACATGATTTTGCTCTGGAATTTACCAGTAGTATTATAAACATCTTTTAAGAGGCTTTGTTAAAGTTGCCATTCTGTATAGCAATTTAATATAGTCACTGTTCCTAGTCCGATTTCTAAGACTTTTGTATCTCCTCAGCAGACCACTACCTGTAATAGCTGCTAGAGTCCTTGGGCTATCACAAGAATTTGGTTTAGGTTCCCTTCTGGTGTCAGTGGGATTTATTTTTAGTGAGGAAGGAAATTTTTGACAACTTTCACTATTCCTATCAAGATGTAAAAGGTTACTCCCACCCCTGACCTTGTGTAATTCTGTGTCCGAATTCTGAATCGCAGCTGTCTCAGAACTCTGGTTCTCGACGGTTAGTTGCACAGGCTTCGGGACATCAAAAACAATTTGCAAATTCTGGAAATCAATAACTTAATATAAATTTATGAAACAATTAACTATACTTTTTGATCACCTACTTTTGGAAGTAAAACATATTTCTTAGACCCTATTAAAGAACTTGCTGGTAAAGCCTTTGAAGATTGTGAGGGCAAAAATAATGGGTCGAGACCAAAATGGGGTTCCTGATTGTAGTACTTAAATTTAAAAGTGGGTAATTTTATGTCTATAGCAACAGAATTTCTCATTGAAAAGGAACAGCGAATTTTCAGAAGAGCACATAGACTCCCAAAGATAGCATAAAGGAAAAGACCTCATAAATTAAGGAAATGAAGAAGTTTTCATAAAGTAGATGTCGCAGTTTATTTCCCTTACTCTTCAGGGTTTTTTTTTTATTAACTAGATTTGGAACATACAAAGACGGCCTATGCAAAGACTTGAGTTACTCCCTTTTGAGTTAGAAAAGGGAATGCAAAGTATAACCTTGTACAATGTACTTCCACTTACAGTGGGCATGCTCAAAAATGCAGTGCTAGTTCTTGGGCTTTTGTAGTCCTACTTCACAAACTAGAAAACGTACAATACTTTCCTTGCAACCCACAGTCGTTAATACAAAAAAATCATTTAAACTTTGTGCTTCAGTAGGTTCTTGTTCTGCCTTTTTTGGGAGAGCCATTCTCAGTTACATTGGGCAGGGGGGTTACAGTGTCCTGTGATCTTGGTATAAACAGAATTAATACTCCATCCTCTTACAAGTCATCTTTTAGTCGATGCTTTCCCATCCCCTTCTTTCTGAATTGCCCATAGTTCAAGCTCTACTTTAAGGAAGTTTTTTCTCTTCCAGCCACTCTCCCTCTAGCTAAGAGAGATCCTTATGCATTTTATATAATTCCTCCTCAGGATGTTATAATTTTTTCTGTATCCATAATAGATTCTGGCATCTCCTCCCTGATTCTCAGAGACTGGGGCAGACTAGCTGAGGTGGCTTTCCCTAATGCTCATTCCCCAGGCAAGATTTTGATGGCATATGATATAGCAAGAAGGTTATAGGCATTAGATAATCTAGCAATGAAAATCAGTAATGTGTAAACAGCTAGAGGAGGTTGAGTTTTCAATTTTTTAAATTGACAACACTGAATTAAATTGTTCACATAAAGATTTCAGTCTGCCAAATAGTAATTCTCAGTGGCTCGTTTCTAGTCACTTATGCTAGTAGGAACTGTTGTCATGTAATTTTAGTTTTATTTCTAGATGTATCTCAAGTTCTCATCTACCAGGTAAAAATTGCTCATCATTTGGTCACTTAAGCTATGTCTACACTATGAGCTGGGAGGCTGATCCCCCTGCTTGTGTACACATGCTCGTGGTAGCTCTCTTTGAACTAGCGCAAGTATGAAATAGCAGTGTAGCCACAGTCGCGTGGGTTGTGCCGAATACAAACATAGAATCATAAGGTTAGAAGGGACTGTAAGGGTCATCTAGTCCAGGGGTTCTCAGCCTTCATTGCACCGTGACCCCCTTCTGACAACAAAGTTATTACATGACCCCAGGAGGGGGCCGGAGCCTGAGTCCTGCCGCCTTGGGTGGGGGGAGAAGGGGCCACAGCCCGAGCCCCGCTGCCTTGGTTGGAGGGAGAGTGGGCTGCAGCCCGAGCCCTGCCGCCTTGGGTGGGGGTGGAGCTCGGGCTTCAGCTTCAGCCCTGGGTCCCAGCAAGTCTAATGCTGGCCCTGGCGACCCCATTAAAATAGGGTCATGATCCACTTTGGGGTCCCAACCCACAGTTTAGTGGGTGATCTAGTGATCTAGTCTAACCCCCGCCAAGATGCAGGATTTGTTGTGTCTAAACCATCCAAGACAGATGGCTATCCAGCCTCCTTTTGAAAACCTCCAGTGAAGGAGATTCCACAACCTCCTAGGCAGTCTGTTCCATTGTCCTACTGTTCTTACAGTTAGGAAGCTTTTCCAGAGATTTAATCTAAATCTCCTAGGCTGTAATTTGAACCCATTGCCTCTTGTCTTGCCCTCTATGGCAAGAGAGAATAACTTTTCTGCATCTTCTTTATAGCAGCGTTTCAAGTATCTGAAGACTGCTATCCTGTCTCCCTCCTCCCCACCCCTTAATCTCCTCTTTTGCAAACTAAACATACCCAGTTCATTCAGCCTTTGCTCAGATGGCATGCTTTCCATCCCTTTGATCATCTTTGTCGCTTGCCTCTGGATCCTTTCTAGTTTCTGTACATTGGTGAGCAAAATTGGACACAGTACTCCAGCTGAAATCAGTGGGTATGTACTCGGCACAGCTCAGCCGTCCCTCCGCTGCCACTACCCTTGCTACCAAAGCTACTGTTACTTATACTCGTTAGTGTGTGACTGTATACATGAGCAGGGAAATAATACCCCTAACTCGTAGTGTAGACAGCCTTAGGCAGCTGGCAGAGAATCCAGCTGTGCTATAAAAGGATGAATTTGACCAAATCAAAAATTGCCAGGGTCTGAAAATGTTGCCTTTTGTGGTCAAACCAAGTTGAGGAAAAACACAAGTGTCTGTTGTATAGGAGCACCGAAAAATGTGCCAGTGCTGCTGTCTCACAAACAAGATCATAAAGAATGAATTTTACTCTGCTGGGTTTATTGTAGGTCCCAGTAAGTTGAGTTCTTTGGACTTTTTGAAAGTCTCCTCATGATTTCTGTTTTAATCAACTTCAGACATGGTTTAATAGAGGTCACAAATTTGTCCTTCAGTGTTGTTTGTGTTTGTTTTTGTGAACAATCCATTTACTTAGTATGACTTTTCCCCCCTGTGGCCAGCTAATGGAAAGAACCTATAGTAAGCTTACTGTACATATGCTAATTTGTGGTATTCCTGAGTTTAATGGAGTTTCATCCATTCTTGCTACCAGAGGTGGCCATCGAAATTCAGTTTTATTAGAATGTAGACTAGGGCAAAAGTCTTTACAACAGTACCTAGCTCTTGTATTGCACTTTTCATCAGTAGATCTCAAAGCATATTACAACAGATGCTTCCTTCTATAGCTGATTTACTTGGATAAATAGCATGAAATGATGAGAAAATAGTATAACCACTAAAATACCTAATATTTTTATCTGCCAGGACCTAATGGATGAGTTAGGGCACTGAAGACTCTCTGGCAGCGTTAAAGCACTGCCACGGCAGCGCTTTAATGTGGCTTGTGTAGTCGCGCTCTAAAAAAACCCACGTCCAGGAGGGGAATAGCTCCCAGTGCTGGTGCACTGTCTACACCGGCACGTTACAGCGCTGAAACTTGCAGCGCTCAGGGGGTGGTTTTTTCACACCCCTGAGTACAGTGCTGCAACTTTCTCAAAGTGCCAGTGTAGACAAGCCCTTAGTCTGAAACTTTTTCAGAAGCTTGAAGATTTGCATTGGGGAACCTTGCTGCACTGTGCA
The DNA here is from genome assembly GCA_003942145.1 of Platysternon megacephalum. Taxonomy (NCBI): domain Eukaryota; kingdom Metazoa; phylum Chordata; order Testudines; family Platysternidae; genus Platysternon; species Platysternon megacephalum. The sequence continues at coordinate 11,229,482 of QXTE01000049.1, read as the reverse complement.
TTCTAGTAAGCATAATAGAGAATTTAGCACTTAGCAGGCCATATCCTCAGCTCAAATTGGCATAGTTTCATTGAGGTTATACACTTTTTCAACAACAATCCTAATATTTACCACTTCACAGTGTAATTCAAATGCTAATTTATTCCCTTACCATTTAATCCTTTCTGTCCCAACACATGACCACTTCTCCATGCCGTCATCATCTCTTGCCTTGTTTACTGTAATTCCCTTTCTTTCTCCCTTTCTTGTTTATACGAGGGAATTTTTACAGAAAATTCATATTGTTTGCGCCAATATTAGCAATAAAAGGAGGGCTAATATAGTTCTAATATAGGGCCTTGGGCAGTCCTTTCCAGCACCATGTTTTTTGGCAGGTTTAGTTGACACAGAGCTGACATGTTGCCAATACCAGCCACATACTCCATGACTCCCAACATTTCCAAAAAGATGCAACTGAATTGGTGTTAGTTGTGGTGGGAATTGGTTGTAAATGGTCCTTAGTGTAGACCAGGCACAGAATGTAATAAAGATGACACAGAGGAGACCTGGTAAGATTCACCCTGCCCCTGGTTTCTCACTTGGTTAGAGTAGATTATACCCCTGTCACATAGCAGGGCCTGTATCCATTGACTCTGTTGGTTACTGCTACAGTTTTCCTCCATCTTATTTTTATTTGAATGTCTAATGCAGGGGTCGGCAACCTTCAGCATGCGGTCCATCAGGGTAATCCACTGGCGGGCCGTGAGCCATTTTGTTTACGTTGACCATCCGCAGGCACGGCCCCCTGCAGCTCCCAGTTGCTGCGGTTCACTATTCCTGGCCAATGGCTTCCCGCAGCTCCCATTGGCCAGGAACGGCGAACTGCAGCCACTGGGAGCTGCAGGGGGCTGTGCCTGCAGACAATCAACATAAAAATGTCTTTCGGCCCGCCAGCGGATTACCCTGAGGGGTCGCATGCTGAAGGTTGCCGACCTCTGGTCTAGTGCAAATAAAAAACCCACACAAGCTAACAGACACATCTTGGTTGGAGGTCAGGGAAAGCAACCTGAACTCCCTGGGAGATGACAGGAGTATTCTGCCCCACATAGGACATTTATTTGTCTATAATTACAGTTTCTGAATCTCAGTTGTCTTCTAAACACACACTTCTCCTTCCCCATACAGTTCCTTCTGTTGTGGCCTGTTTTGCTGCTCAGGTGGGTTCACTATGTGGAGCCTATTTTTCTTGCTCCAGGTTTTTCTTTACAGTATCAGGATATGTGTTATTTCTGTCTGTGCACAAGCACTGTTAGTAGCATTCTGGAAGTCCTCAAGAAACAGCCAGTGTCTTCCTTTAGATTCTTTAGATGTCTTCTGAACCGTCGCAGGAATATTATACAGAAATGATTACGATAGGTGGTATAGCTTGACAAGTTGCCACCCACTTTCTCATGGAATTGTTACTCTCTTCCACTTGCAATAGTGGTAACTGCTTGATGTCTTGTAGTACAGCGGACCCTCGCTAGAAGGCGCGTCTATATAGCGCGAATTCGCTTATAGCGCGGGACCGCGCATGGATCCCAAATTTAATTACCTTCATTGGAATCCATGGTAATGCGGTCCCTGCTATAACGCAGTCCCTGCGTTAATGTGGGACCGTGCATGGATCCAAAACCCCGCGTTCTAGCGAGGGTCTGGTGTAATATATCTTCTGTTCTAGGATCTTCACATACAATCCAGTAGAGAGCACCTCAGGGTAATTGTTTGGCTTGATAAGCTTGTTGGAACTAAGGGGTTTTTGTCCTTCTATTCTTAAATATCTGAACTCGGGAGACTAATGAACCATTATGAAGGTGTGTTGCAGTATTCTAAGAATTCCAAGTATGGAGTCGTGGGTTTTTAAAAATCAAGTTCTTTGTGGTGATTCTTTTGCTATCCCATTTTACTGTTTATAGTAAGAATTTGACATGGTGCACTTCAACTAATCCTATGAAAGAATTGTCTAAATGAGTTGCTATTCTTGACATTGTTGCTCAATTTTCTTGTGCAGTAGCTCAATATTAAAACATCTATCTAGGTTATTATATTGGCACTCATCATAGTAATATCTGAGCACCTTCCAAGAATAAAGCTGAAACCTAGCTCAGATACTGTGCATCATACTGGTGAAGAGAATCAAGAAAAGGGAATGATCACTTAAACGAAATAAAATAAACCCACCCCGCCCTCTGGAATAAAAGTGATATCTTCAATTAATATTTTGTTTTCTTTTGTGAAGCCTAACAGAGAATCTGAAAGTGCTGTAATTCTGCATATTATTTGTAAACCAAATGTGAGTTAGAGTAAATGTGAGTTACAGAAAATAACAAGAACTAGTTGTATGGAAAATGTTTTCTTTATCCTATGCATTGATGCGTGGTAGGGGTATTATGTAAATAGTTTCTTTTCCAAGGGACTTAAAGGACACCATCAGCTTCACAAAACAATACCTTTATTTGAAAATTTCATTAATGTTACAAGTAATCACCACACCTGAAGCAGGGGGGATAGATGTTGTCCGGGCTTGCTGGAAGAAGGTAGCAGTGCTTTATGGCAGGGGAGGGGTGGGAAGGAGGTCAGAAACTGCTGCAAAAAGCTGGGTGGTGGTCAGGTTGGTGGCACTGACTCCCCCTGGGAACGTAAAGGTGGAAGGCTTTAAAAGGTGCACGCCCTGACGTTGGAATCCCTTTCTCCAAGCAGCAGGCAAGGTAGCACCCACCCTCCCTCCCCTCAAGGTGCGACTATCACTTTGGGTTAGGTCTTGCTGTGGACATTGCACTAGTTGTTTCTTTTTGTGGGGGGACTGGGAAGGAATTTTCCTCTCACCTCATATTGGCTTTGGTGGAGTGGAGTTTTTTCTCCTTCCCCACAGTGGGTGTCAGGGAGGACCTATTATGGTGAGGAGGAAAAGTGGTTAGACTATCTGTCGCAACTTATTTTGTAAGTGTGGGGTGGATATCCAGTGTAGGTACTCCATAGGGAAGGCATCCAGTGACCAGATAAATGGTCTGGTTAAAGGACTTATAAAGGATCTGCTGGTTAAAGGAAAGGAACGGAATGGAATGGGAGGGACGGGGAGAAGGCTGTTCGGGGCTCCTATGATTGGTATGGCAGGGAGCCAACCCCCTTTTTCTTATAGCCCACCTTAACTCTCCTATGAGGGAGGGTGGACGGTAAGGTCCAAGCCATGGGGGACCTGGATGGAAAATGAAAGGGAGCTGGTGGAAGCCCCAGGTAGTTATTTGAATGAACATGGAGTTGCCTGCACTGTACACTTATCAGCCAGGTAGTTCCAGACATCTAATAATACAGTTCATATCAAGTGTCTCCTGCCCTTCTTTCGGTATAGCTGGACAACAATTAATTTGACTGAAATTGAACTAGTGGTTAAGGGGAAAATCTTTTCTTTAATTCAGTTTATGGCAGTGGCTCTCAAACTTTTTACTGGTGACCCCTTTCACATAGCAAGCCTCTGAGTGCGACCCCCCCTTATAAATTAAAAACACTTTTTTATATATTTAACACCATTATAAATACTGGAGGCAAAGCGGGATTGGGCGGGAGGTTGACAGCTCGCGACCCCCCATGTAATAACCTCATGACCCCCTGATGGGTCCCGATCCCCAGTTTGAGAACCCCTGGTTTATGGTGTGCATTTGACTGTGCTCTATGTAAAATCAGTTTGTTTGTTTTTTTATAGTGTCTTGAGCTTCCTTTCTCATGTGCAAGTATAATGACCACACACTCATACGGGGCAGGGAGAAACATAGCAGCTGATGTATCCTGTCTCTGCATGGGGATCTCAGGCAAAGGAGACATTCTTTCAGCCTCAGACTCGGAAACAACAGCCTTCGTAGTTCCGACTCTGCACGGGACTGGAACCCAATGGGTTCTTGGAACACAAGAGATCCCCTTTCATTCCCTTGAGCTCCCTTTGTGGGGCTAAGAAATGACTGAAACATGGGAGTTTGAAGAGACCAGTTTTTCCTTCCATAGATCACTTGACAGGGAGGCACTTTCTCAACATTGCTGCTGCTGGAGAGGCTGGCAGGCAGGAGTTTCCACAGGGCAGGAGAGGAGAAGGGATAGGCTCAAATGCACTTGGAATGGTTGCTCTTGAATTTATTAATTCTCCCTTGCTAAAAATCAGCAGGGAGACGGAAAAAAAAATCTGTTCTGTGGATTTTAAAATATACATACATATAATATAAAAAGTTAGGATGTACTATTTAAACAGTGCTCTAGCAGAAACTTGAATTTTTGAAAATAGTTAATGTTGGTATTTTCCCTTTTGACGGTATCATAATGCTGAATAATAATTACAGCTTTTAGTTGCCATGTTTCTGTATGTGCATATTTAGGGTGGGATTTTCAAAAACACTCAGTGCTGGCTTAATTCTACCCCGNTCTCCCTTGCTAAAAATCAGCAGGGAGACGGAAAAAAAAATCTGTTCTGTGGATTTTAAAATATACATACATATAATATAAAAAGTTAGGATGTACTATTTAAACAGTGCTCTAGCAGAAACTTGAATTTTTGAAAATAGTTAATGTTGGTATTTTCCCTTTTGACGGTATCATAATGCTGAATAATAATTACAGCTTTTAGTTGCCATGTTTCTGTATGTGCATATTTAGGGTGGGATTTTCAAAAACACTCAGTGCTGGCTTAATTCTACCCCGTTGAACTCAATGGTAAAACTCCCATTGATTTCAATGGGAGAAGAGTTAGGCATATGCTGAGAGCTTTTGAAACTTCTACTTGGGGCAGTGGTGGGAAGGGTTTTTTTGTTTTGTTTTTTAAATAGTGGTACGGTGCTACACACAGTGTAAGAATCGAAATGATTTTTTAAAAACAAAATATTACAAGAAACAGCAAAGAAAATTGCAAATGAACTTACATTTAGAATTGAAAGAAAATGGTGAACTAATGTTTTATATTTCATTTACTGTTGTACTAGGTTCAGGATGTTGTCCCTATCACCAGCTATGATACTGCTGGATCTTTCCTACTGCTGGGTTGTAACAATGGCTCTATATATTACATCGGTAAGAACAAAAACAGCAAAATTAATATTGTAATTTTCAATTTTGTTAAAATAATTATTCCTAACAGGAATATTATCTCTTGTTCATAAGTGTAATCATTATTATGAACTGACTTTACATTTCTGCTGTTTTTTATTTGGATATCACTTATATTTTTTTATGCAGATATGCAGAAGTTTCCCTTGCGAATGAAGGATAATGATCTTCTGGTGACAGAACTTTATCATGATCCCTCCAATGATGCCATTACAGCACTCAGTGTCTACCTCACACCCAAGACAAGTTTGTATCATGCATCATTTACATTCCCTTGAAACTCATTGCACATAGAGGTTTCACTTTCATATTTTAAAATGTTTTAATATTTTATTTTATTTAAATATTTTAAATATTTTAGATTTCTAACAGCAGTAGCACTGATAAGGCTACTTAAGGATTGTGTGCTATATTCCATTATAAAACAGTTAACAGCGTTTAATCGTCATTTTAATTTTCATTAGTCTTAAAATTGGTGTACAGACTGTCAACCTGAACGTGAATTTAATTAAAAAAATATTTTAAAAAGGATATACTACGGTTTGGAATGACAGATAGTATTGGTTTGGATTAAGTTGCATTCCCAGACCTCTTTAGGAAGATATTCACAGCACCTTATTCTACACTTTAAGTCCTTCACTTTCAAAAACACCAACACTCTTATCCATTTGGTCCTTATGCTATGTGGACAAGGTGGCCACAGTCTTGTGTGTCCTGTTCCAGTTTGGTCAGACTCCTGGCAAGCAACTTTGACACAGTCTCTGCACCCAAGCATTAAAGGGCATTAAGAGACCTTCAGTAACATGGGTTCAGATCAAAATTCCCACTCTTAATCTTGACAGTTTGGGGTTGCTCTTCTGATCTTGTGTGTTCTGAACAGATGGAGTGATCCCCAGCCTTAAGGAAGAAAAAAAAGTACACCTCTACCCCGATATAACGCTGTCCTCGGGAGCGAAAACATCTTACCGCGTTATAGGTGAAACCGCGTTATATCGAACTGGCTTTGATCCGCCGGAGCGCACAGCCCCGCCCCCCTGGAGCGCTGCTTTACCGCGTTATATCCGAATTCGTGTTATATCGGGTCGCATTATATCGCGGTAGAGGTGTATAACAGAATTGTAGACATAATGGTGTTTTACTGAAAAAATGCTACATCATTGATAAACTTCATTCAAGTTACTGGCTCATACTTCACCCTTTCATGAACTGTCATAACCATTTGGAGATAAAGCAAAAACCACAAAACTAACTCTGATATATGAAAGTTATTACTTTTAAATGTGGGATGCAGATATTTTTTCAGATGAAGATATAGGCATTTCATCAACTTTTTTTTGTTTATCTTTCCCATACCTGTATTGTTAATACAACATTTTTTCTTCCTTAATATAATTGTCCTCCCCCCACAAGGAGAAGTAAATCTTGCAAGACAGATGCTAGTCTCCGTGTTTCTAAATTCTAAAAAGCACAGAAATGCCTCTTTGGGGCCACAGGCAAGGAACCGGCATATATTATGTGTTTTGGGATTTGCTTGGTCTCTTCCCTCATATCCTTTTTTTGTTTTGTTTTGGGGAACGGCAGGATGCACTGGGGTATACTACACAACAGTAGATAGCAAATACTTGCAGAGTAGGCAAAATTAATTTAACCCTTTTTATGACGTTATTTACACTTGCTAATGAACTTAAATATTTGTGATAAAATAAGTAGCTATTCAGTGTTACAGATCTGCTGATGTAACTTTTTCCCCCCTTTGAGGAATGGTGGTTGGTTTAAAACGTCTCAATGTTTGTGCCTTTTGTAGGTGTAAGTGGTAATTGGATTGAGATTGCGTATGGCACCAGCTCCGGAGCAGTAAGAGTGATTGTACAGCACCCTGAAACAGTTGGGTCAGGCCCTCAACTTTTTCAGACCTTTACAGTTCATCGAAGTCCCGTTACAAAGATCATGCTGTCTGAGAAACACCTTGTGTCAGGTAATCTTATTTGTATGTACAGATGCACGTGTGTGTCACTCATTCTCCCTTTTCTATTTCTTCTAATGTTCATGCTCCTTGTCTCTCCTTTTCTTCAAATCCCATCATTTGGAATTACTAAACATAGTAGATTAAGTATAGAACAGCATATTAAGAAAAAAAAAAGGTATAAAAAAATTAATGGCATTGCAAATTTACTTAAGGAGATTTCCGTTAATTATACTATTGTTACAATACATCTCATTTTAGCATCTGCATACAACAAGAATTGGGTTAAAATTATCTATATCAGGGGTTCTCAAACTGGGGGTCGGGACCCCTCGGGGTCGTGAGGTTATCACATGGGGGATGGGGGGTTGTGAGCTGTCAACCTCACCCCCCAAATCCTGCTTTGCCTCCAGCATTTATAATGGTGTTAAATATATAAAAAAGTGTTTTTAATTTATAAGGGGGGGTCGCACTCAGAGGCATGCTATGTGAAAGGGGTCACCAGTACAAAAGTTTGAGAGCCACTGATCTATATGCTTGTCCTAATCTTGGTCTTTATAAAACATTTAATATTTGTACAATATATTGTATTCCATTTGCAGCAATTCATGATAAGCTTGTTCCAGAAAAACAATAAAACATCTAATAAAAGATACTAATTTCTGAAACCAGCAATAAAATATGGGTTAAATTAACCTGATTCTCTGCATATACCAGTCTATTATCAGAACCAACAGTTGTGCATATAGGTGTAAATTTCCAGTTAAGTAAATTGGGTGGCGGTATCTTGCATGTGGACAGAGAATCATAAAATAGAATATGATTCTTGTGCATTTCAGATCTTATTCATAACATCATCTAACAGAGTGGGTTATTTTTGCATTGAATTTCATTAAATTTTTTTAAAGAAATGGAAGAAAATAAGAAATTGTTTAAATGAATGCCCGAGTGTGTGTGTTTGTGTAAATCCTCGCTGTAAAGGCAATAAATGTCTTTATTTGAATATGCTCACATTCAGATAAACTCAAATTTAATGGAATATGTGACTGAAATAAATATGTTTTCATTTGTTTTAATAGTCAGTGCATGCAAGGCTACAATGGCGTGTAGAGTACAGACACTTCACACCCAGCTAGCACAGGTATAAATAGCAGTGTAGATGGTGAGATGTGGCTTAGGCAAATAGAACAAAGTGCCTTATATGTTGGAACCCCCAGGGTATATACCGCACAGATTTCTACATGTCTAAGCAGTGCCCCCTACATCTACACTTCTGTTTTTAGCAGTGTCGTGTCTGCTGCTTGGAGCTTTTCTCTGTTGCAGTGAAAGACTCTGGCAGTGCGGAGGCAGCGGGGAAAGGGGTCTTTCCCTGCTGCCTCCCTCTGCCAGAGCCTTTCTTTGCCACAGTGAAAGGCTCCGGCAGCAGGGAGCTGCCAGAGCCTTTCCCCTCCACTAGACCCTTTCACTGCGGTGTGTAGCTACAGATGGAGTGTTTGTACTCTACACACTGCTGTAAGTGTAGATTTAGCCCAAGATTCTTGTTCTTGAATAGTAATTTTGAAACACTGTAACTTCATGTGTTAAAATAATTTGTAGTACGCAGGTTTAATTGGATTTTAAAGCCAGAAGGGACCATTATGGACATCTGGCCTAACTTCCTGTATAACACAAGCTAGAGACCCTCACCCAGTAATTGCTGTAGTAGCAGGAATTATTCATACCAATTGTGTAAGTGACACTGTGGAGTTCAGTAATTTGAGGTTGAACTAGGGCTTCTTTCAGAAAGACAGACATCCAGTTTGGATTTAAAGGCTCCAAGTGATGGAGAATTTACCATTTCTATCAGCAAGCTGTTCCAGTGACTGTTGCTCTGTTGTCAGTTGTTTAATTCTGAGATGCAGTTATGCTTGAGATGGTTTGTTTATGAGAAAAGCAAGTGTGTGTGATGAGGTGGGTGAGTTAATATCTCTTATTTAGTCCTGGGGGAATTCTGCACCTAATATTTTAAAATTCTGCATATTTTATTTGTCAAAATAACACAATATAATTACATTAGTTTCACTTATTTTGGTAATTTATTTCAAAATACCTGTCAGCAAGTATGTCTGTAACAATACAGACAACAAAAAAGATTCCCCCAGGAGTAGAGAGTTTAAGAAACCCTTACAACAACCCTGTTCCTGTTTCTCTGTTACGCTTTTGTCGAGCGCCTCAGGCTGGGTGTGTCACACGTGCCAGCTGGGCACATCTTGGAGGAAAATTCTGTCCCTCTGGTCTTTTAGTTTTTAGTTTTTAGTAATTCTTGTTTTTTCCCCTGACCCTGTAAGGTTACCATATTTAAAGATCCAAAATAGAGGACATTACCGGGGGGGGAGGCGTGTGCTGGAGGGGTGTGTGAACTGGGAGTGGGCGTGTGTGTGTGTACTGGGAGAGGATATTTGGGAGATGCGGGAGGGGCTGTGCGGAGCCCCTCCCACTCCTCCCCGGCTCACACCTGCACCCCCTACCCCCCATAGCCTAACCATGGGGCCAGACACATGCACCCTCTTCCCCCAGAGTCCAGTTGCAGGGTGCCGCCTGGCCCAGATTCCTGCACCCCCCCTCCTACCTCCAGAGCCCAGCCGCAGGCTTCGCTCCACACAGCTTCATTACTGTCCTGTCAGGCAGTAACGACCTGTACCTGCTGTTAGTGGTGGGCACAATTTTAAGATTTGGTCACCCCTGGAACAACTTGAGTCATACCCCCCCTCGCCCTCAGTCTCCCCTCCTGGAAAGCAGCGGCTCCTTCCTGCAGCTCTGGCAGCTGCCGCGCAGGGAGGGGGCCTGGCTGCACCATGTGACTGAACGGGGCTGGCAAACCTGGAACTGCAGTCTGCCTGTGCCTCCCATGTAGGTGAACTAGGTGCTGGGCTCTACCATGTCCAACAGCCCCTAATGGCAATCAGCAGTGCCAATTCTGCATGGGAAAAAACCAAAATTCTGCACAAATTCTGCATTGCGCAGTATTCCCCCAGGAGTATTTATTGGACCAACTTCTCTTGGTGAGACAAGCTTTTGAGCTACATAGTATTACCTCAACCACCTTGTCTCTCTAATATGGGACTGACCTGGCTACAATAACACTGCATGCAAGTGTGTGTGAGAGAGACTGCAACAACAGTAAGATGTACACCTTCATATGTTAATTAAACCTTACAACAGCACTGCAGGGTAGGTAAACAGATGATGTTATTCCTACTTTATAGATGGGAAAACCAAGGCAGAAAAGCTCCGTGACTTGTATAACCCACAGCCAAAACTATTATCAGAGTTAGAAGTCAGGAGTTGTACAGTACACGCAGTATGCAGAGGACCCACTTTTCAAATGTTTGTAACTTTTACAGTCCAAATTTATTCAGAATGTATTGCTACTTTTAAGGCTTTCGTAAGCATTTTGATTCAGAAAACAAAATAAATAATTTAACTATTGATGACCACAATTTCCTCTCATTTTTGTTATCGCAATTGATTGAATGCATTTTATTGAACTTGCTCAGAAGTTAATGTGTTTTTTTTATTACTGAGGGTATGTCTACACAGCAAAGAAAAATCCTTGCAGGGTCCTAGAGCCCGGGCTCCAGCCTGAACCTGGAAGTCTACATAGCAATGAAACAGCCCAAGCCTGAGTTGGCTAGCACGGGCCAGCCGCGGATGTCTAGTTGCTGTGTAGACATACTCTGAGAGACCAGATAATTTTAACTAAAAGGTGTTTTAAAAACATTCTTTCATCTCTTGTAAATATTCCAATGTTTCTGTTTTGTTTTTTTTCCTTTTCTGTCTAGTTTGTGCCGACAACAACCACGTTCGGACATGGACAGTGACTCGATTCAGAGGAATGATTTCCACACAGCCAGGGTCTACTCCCTTAGCTTCATTCAAAATCTTGTCCTTGGAGGAAACAGAGAGCCATGGTAGTTACTCTTCTGGAAATGACATAGGTAGGCAAAATATTTTTCCATTACTTTGTACTGGACTTTTGGAGGGCTACTGTGCTCTTGAAGGTTCATTGGAGGCATTTAGCCTAATTCTGCTCTCGCTTCACGTTCATGTGACTCCATTGACATCAGGTGTATGAGTCTGATTTACACCAGAGTAATTACAGCATAATCAGCTTGCATTTTGATAATACTGTAGCATGTCTATAATATTCCTGTTTGAGAACTGATTCCAGCTACAGTTAATTTGATGTCTTTCCATAGACTCACTTTACAGTACTGGGCAAATTGGTTTCCCAGAGGGACCCATTTAAGAGAAGTTGTGCCTTGTGATTCCTATAAATTACCTAGAAATCTGTTGGTTACCTAATGTACCCTTTTTGATAGCATTTTTATAGCGAGAGATAACAAGATTGAGATTATGAAAGAATATATTAGAACTGATTTGCATGAGATTTTTCGGTTTGTTTCACAATGTGCTATCACATTTTGTAAATTAAACAAAAATTAAGATTATGCACGTGAGTCTAATATTTAACATTATACTTGTATTACATTTCAAAACTACATTGAAACTGTTAGGGTTTTCACAGTTCTGTTGTTTTTTTAAGTGAAAACTAACATTGCACCTGTTGTGGCATGATGCTCTTTACAGAACATTGAATGGATAGGCAGGTAGCAAGCTGAAAAGCCATCCTCATTTGTTTTTTTTATCCATCAAAAGTTCTTGTTATAATCCTAAACTGTGCTCTCTGAGGCAAGGACTGTCTTTTTATTTATACAGCACCTAGCACACTAGAACACTGATCCTTGATTGAGGCTTCCAGGTACTCCTGTAATACGTATACTGATAAACAACAATTTGCTCTTAACTTTTTACGGGTGTTGGTATTGTAGGGTCTTGGACTAGTGCAAAATTTTACACATGGAGATGCCATCCACTTTTCAAGAGCAAGGTTCCCTTGGTTGTTTCCTGTTAAGAAGTTTAGCGCCAAAAAAATCAACACCGTGATGGGCGATCTGTTAGTAATTGAATTAAGGCCTCCAACCTCTTTCACGGGGGCTGTAAAGAGCTTTTCAGTCACTATGGGTCTGGGGTTGTTTTTTTTTAATTTTATGAAACACCTGCATCTCCGCTTGACATTAGAGGGAGGTGCAGGTGCTCAGCAATAATGAAAAATCAGACCCTAGAAAATTTGGTCACATTAGTGACCAAGAGGTGATGGACCCCATATCATATTTCAGATCCCTTAAATATTTTCTTGCAGTATATTGTAACAAATTAACCCTTTATATTAGAGTAATGGAAAATTACACAGATATAGGCTTATTTTCTGTTTAAAAAAACCAAAAATGCATCAAATTGATTTGACAGTCTAAAGTGAACATCTTCCTTGGTAGTTCAGAATTACTCAAAATAATTGGGTAACCCTTCAGTTTGGGTTTTCCATTGTGACTTGTCAGTAATTATACATCACAATGCAAAAGTAATGTGGTGTTTTGCTAAACTAGGAATCAGTGTAGATTCCTGGTTCCTTTAATCAGACTGAATCTGTGGGTATGTCTACACTGCTAGCCTAGACGCGATAAATTGACCCCCCGAGCGCTCTCCCGTCGACTCCTGTACTCCACCGCCATGAGAGTCGCAGGCAGAGTCGACGGGGGAGCAGCAGCAGTCGACTCACCACGGTAAGTCGATCTAAGTACGTCGACTTCAGCTACGTTATTCATGTAGCTGGAGTTGCATGACTTAGATCGACAACACCCCCCCACACCCAGTGTAGACCAGGCCTGGGTGAGTAATTTTTATTTCTAGACAGGGTAGGAATGATTAATTTTTTTCCAATAGCTTTTGGAGTAATGCGTTTTAAAATACTTAGTTTCTCTTTCTAACTACAGGACCATTTGGAGAGCGTGATGATCAACAAGTGTTCATCCAAAAAGTTGTTCCCGTCACTAATAAACTATTTGTCAGGTTGTCTTCTACTGGGAAAAGGTAAAAGCAGGAGTCATCTGTTGCATCTCTGATAAAATCCACTTATTGTACATATCCAAGAGCTGACACTAAGATAGTTGGCTTTGATACTTGTGCTAGCAAGTCAAAGCACAAAGATGCTGTATAGAACTCATTTCTTACTTACGCATTTAATGTGGGTATCTGACTGGTATAATCACTTTAATGTAAACATACAGTTGCTCTGCTCTAGTTTCATTATCAATGCCAACAATAAGGGGTGTCTGGTTTTGCTTTTACTTACTTCACCAGAAAAACTTCCTAAGAAAGAGAATAATTTCAAAAAAGCATAGAAAGTGTAATTGGCTGAGAGGCAACTTAAAAAATTGTTTGTGTAGTAAAAGCAAAGCCAAAAGGGTTCAATGTATTGCTTGAAAAAGACCTTGAAGAGTTAACTGACACAATTCCTTGGATAAATAATCTCAATAGACTTTTTGCTTCGGTACTCCCAGTCCTCATTCACTGGGTAAAACGGGGAACTGTGAGTCAGGACCCCCCTAGGTTATCTTTCTGGCTTTGCTACTAGCTCACTGTGACCTTGGGTAGTGAAGGTGTCTCTCTTTACCGATATGTAAAATGGAAATACTCTACCTTCCAGGGATATTTTGAGGCTTAGTAAATATTTGAAAAGTGCTGATTAGCATTGGATGAAAGGGGCTACATAAGGATAAAAAACTCAATTCGGGTTTCACTTGTAACAATAAAATTGTACTTTGCAAGTTAAATGCAAGCTGGCTGCAGGCAAACTATGAGTGTACTCTTTTAATGGATGCTTAATTATGTTCCTGATTTTAGAGCGGTCTTCTGTTCTTCCATATGTTGGTGTGTATTGCTACCTTTCATTAAAAAAATGATACTCTGCTTACTTTTAGTTTTAAAATAAATGAAAGCCAAAGCTGGTGTGGCAGTAGTTAACATGCTCTTGAAAGCCCTGGATACTAGTTTTAAATTGAAAGTGCTAGTACAGTCATGGCTGTTAATAGTAGTTCACCAATACCCACTGTCTGTAACACATGGCCTATCATCGGTTAATCTTGTAATGAATAAAAACCCTTTAAGAGAATCAATCTTCTTTGCATCAAAGTTCATTACATATAGTCATAAGTAACTGTTAAAGGAATTAATCAAGAGAGTACATTTTCCATGCACCTAGGCTATCCATTTGACAGCTTGTTTGTTTTTTAAGCAAATAGCATTAGAAGCCCGTAATATGGTTGGAGGCCAAATTATTGTCCCAATGAATGTTATAAATCACTGTGATTTAATGTTCTATGCATACACAGTGAAGAAACTGCCAAATGTTTATTAAAATTGGTGTCATATTAGGATAAATTTTAACAAAGTAATAACTCAAAACTATTTTCAACTCTGACCTGTTTTTTGTTCCCTGTCCTGTTTTGTTATGGCAGACTCTGTATACTAATCAAACTATTCTTCCTTGATAACTTAATTAAGCCACAATTTAAAATTTTGATGCCACAGTAATCTCAATAGCTATGAGTAAAGCAAAAGAGGAATTCTCATTGCTTAGCCATTTTTTCTTCCCTTTAATTCATGCAATGCAGAAGAAAGTTTCAGTTTGAATATCCTATTTGTTTTGTTCACAAATAAAAACTTGTTTCTAAAAACACAGTGGAGATGCAAAAAGCAAATCTATTGTGGACTGGATTAGATGACTCCTAGGGTTTGTCTACATAGTAAGTTATTGCATGGCAAGTCAGGGTGTGAATCTGTAGCACACCAGCTTGCCCCATGCTAATGTCCAGTATGGACACTTCTCCAGCGCAGAGAGTGTCTTGGAGTACAGGTTAGCGTATTGCTATGCACTCTGGAGCTGTCACTGTGCTGTAGAGTTATACCCTGGCTTGTCACGCAGTTACTTGCCATATAGCTAAATCCACGGTATGGAGGTACTCACCATGGGCTATGACAGTGATGGAATCTGTCCTCAAGTGTTTAAAAAAAATTGAACAATACGTAGGAACAGGAAGGAGGTGGCTAACATCCCCAAGTTTTACAGGCTTCCTGATTTCACTGTTGGGTGAGTGACATCACAGCTACCCTAAACTTTAGTCATTTCATTCCGAACCTCATTTTTTCCTCTTGGTGTGAAATTTTCTGAGTGTAAATAAACTCTTTTTGCTTAAACTGGTTAGTTTTTAAATTAAGAGTTGCCCTGGATTTTGTTTCTCTGTGAGAACAAGTACCTGTGACATGTTTGAAGGAACTTGTTCAGTAAACGTTAAAAACTGTCAGCAGTTGGAAATTACATATTAGTCTTGTACAATACTTAATATACGGTGCTGGCTTTGAACACATCCTGAGCCCAGATCTCTCTGGATAAGCACATGCAAACCTAGAATCAGGAAATCTGCAACCCAGATTCCATAGGAAAGCAGGAAACTAATTATGGGGTTGGGTTTTTTTTAAATGTCTAGCAGCTACTCTGTACTCTTCCCTTCTCTTTTGGAATCTTACTAAAAGTAACGTTTAAACGTGAACTGCAAAAAAATGTATGAGTTAGAAATGGGTGTTAAAAGAGAAGGTGTAATTCGGCATAAAATAAACCATAGCGCCTTCTATCCAGAGATCACAAATCTTAATATTAATAAATTAAGCCTCACAATTGCCCTCCAGGATATGTGATACTATAGTTAGGATTATAATCTGTAATTATGTTAAATGCCTTTTTGTAGAATATGCGAGATCCAGGCCGTAGACTGTACCACAATTTCTTCGTTTACTGTACGAGAATGTGAAGGATCCAGTAGGATGGGCTCAAGACCACGACGTTACCTCTTCACAGGTCATTCAAATGGCAGTATTCAGATGTGGGATTTGACCACAGCGATGGACATGGTTAATAAAAGTGAAGAGAAGGGTAGGTTGTAATGTAGCAGAACTTATTTTTTGGCTCAAATGCTTGCATTAGAGGTGATCAGTGACCACTATCTTTCTTTTCTAAGATGTAGGGGGTCCGACAGAAGAAGAGCTGCTTAAGTTGCTTGATCAGTGTGATCTGAGCACCTCACGCTGCGCTACTCCTAACATCAGTCCAGCAACTTCAGTAGTTCAGCAAAGCCGTCTGCGGGACTCAAGCTCTAGGTAGGCCAAAGATCCACAGGATAAACTATCAGCTATGTGTGCCAAGACTTGGGTGAAAACTTTCAAACTTGAGTGTCTAATTTTAGGCACTCTTAGTCCATATTTGGGCACCTAAATAAGTGCCCTGATGTTTTTGGGACACTGCTCCCATTGGAGTTGCATGTGTACAATTTAGGGAATGAGTGAACCCTTGCTCACAGAGATAGGCAGGTTGGAAATCCTGAGCACATTCCACTGCCAATTATAGGACAAGCACAGCTGAGTGTGCTCTGGGATTAATAGTTCTGAAACATCCTCCCTCAAAAATCGTATTTCTCTTTGGGTAACATGCATGCAGCTGACAGAATATCAGGCCTCAGGTGTTCAGAACTGTTATTCCCATGGATTATATGTGTATACTCTGTAACACATCTGGGAATCCAATATACTCTTCACAAATTCCAAATGGTTTTCTATTTGGCTAGAGAGAAGGAACAATCTGCTGAATGTTTCTTACCTTTGAAAGCTGAAGTCTGTTCTGAGGAGGGTGACAGTGATGTTCGTTTGCATCAGTATTTGTTGTAACCCATGAAATGAGAAAGGAGGGAGAAATGTTTTACTGTTGAATGTGTTTTCAGCCTCCAGTTACAGCACCATGAAACCATCCATGAAGCTGCTACGTATGGCTCAGTAAGGCCATATAGAGAGAGTCCTTTATTAGCAAGGGCAAGACGGACTGAGAGCTTCCACAGTTACAAGGACTTTCAGACTTTTAATATGAACAATAATATGGTGGACAAGGCTGTCCCTGAGACTGGCAATCTGAGTCCAGTACAAGCTGAAATGAAGAAGGCAGCAGGTGAGAGCAGTCCAACAGACAAAAAGGCAACAGTACTTGAAGTAAGAGCTACTAGAATATCATCAGATGCTGGGACAGAGGTTCAGAAAGTGCCTGAAAGCTCTTCAGAAGTGAAGAAAAGAGGGCCAGATGATGAAAGTGAAAACAAAGTAGAGAATAAAAAGAAAAGTGGATTTGATGGAGGAGGGTTCCTGGTAAGAAAGAAGGTACCTCCTCTGGTGTCTTCACCAATTATTGTGGAAGGAGGGCCTGAATCACCTGGTACAGCGTCCCCATCACCCACAAAGACTACCACTTCTCCACGCCACAAGAAAAGTGACTCTGCCTGCCAAGACTATAGCTTGTGAAAATGCTAAAAGTGATGTACATTTGTTTTCAAGGGTTCAGAGTAAAGTTTAACACTTAACTGGATGTAACTTTTACACTACAGATTTATCCTTTAAAAAGGCTCAATTTGAGTGTGTCTAACTGAAAGAGTTAAAACTGTAATAAGTTTTCATAGTGCATCTCAACAACTTGGGTTTACAGTACAACCAGCAAACATACTCTAAATTGATGTACTTCATTTTCATATTGTATAAAGCCAAACAATACTTGGTACAAAACATTGATGTAAAATCCTGTTTTATGCAGTCCAGCATGCACTACAGTATTTGTCTTAGGAAGAGTTTTATAGGTAACTTTCTAAGTCCCATTACTAGACCTTCCCTTTGCAATCAACAAAATATTAAATGTCTGTCACCTGCTTACTGGCCCTTAAAGTTACCATGAATATTATTCGCAATTCCTTGGGGTCACCCATCGTGCCCTTTCACCTCCTTCAAGCTAATAGAAAATTAGCTGGGTGCTAAAAGCTATCTCCTCACTTAGAAAAGCTTCTCTTGCTGAAGTTTGCCTTGTTTGTAGAGCGACTATGTTGTTTTTTCAATATTGATAAATTTGACATTTATGTGCTACAATTCTTTTGTTTATGAAACACATTCAAAAAGTCTTTATGCTTACAGATGCTCTAAAACATTATTTTGCATATCTTGGTCCTAATATTAAAATGCAAAGGAATGTTATTATCTGTACTTTTCCCCCTCATTTCTCTTTGCAGAGCTTTCAAATACCTGAAATTATAAACTCTAACGGTGTAACCTCTTGTGGAAGGGGAAAAAAAGCACACATTTTGCTGCTCATTACTGTATATAACACTGTCTAAGAAATAGACTAAATATCTCTTGTTAGAAAACTTACTAGGCTATTCATACATTCCTCTTCTAAGCTTGCTGCTGTACAACAATGCCATAGTGGTGTTATGCTCTTCTAGATCATGGGAGTTTCAGCCCTCAACCAGAAATGCTGGATTCAATCCCCCCACATCTTCCTTACAGCATCAGTAGTACTAAACTTTAATAAAAGTAGGGCATGCAGAGTTAAATGGATACCTCCTATGCAACTTTAATGTATTTTTATGAAGATACGTTGCTTTGCCATAATGTACAGACTTTAGCTGGAAATAGTAAGTAATTGAGTTTTGCTAGTGTGAGGGTGTTTTTTGTTCTAGTTGCAGTCCTTAATACATACGTCAGTTTCCACAAATTTGGATGAGAGCTTTGAAGGACCTGAGACACTGGTGTCTTGAACCAGGTAAGGCTGGGGCTTGTGAAAGGTGCTTGCTATTTTGGTTGGTTATGCACTAGGACAGTCTGCCAGGCATTTAGGAGCAGTGACTTATAAAGTTTTGGCTATTTTTAAATGCGTCAAGACCTGCAGATTTACAGAAATGGAAAAACAAATGAGCTAGAATGTCCTTTTCTCCTTCCTCAAATTTTAGTTCTTTACTAAAGAATCATTTTTAGCCTCTTCTTTAAAGAATGCAGGGTTGTAGCCATGTTGGTCCCAGGATATTAGAGACACAAGGTGGATTAGGTGATATCTTTTATTAGACCAACTTCTGTTGTTGAAAGAGACAGTCTTTCAAGCTACGCAGCGCTCTTCATAGTAGAGTGTTATAGCACGTGGTTTTGGTTATTACTCTTGATGTCATTTTCCATAAAATATAGGGGGAAAATTGGATCCTCAGACTGAGGTCAGTGTAATTCTGTGCTGAAAAATTCAAAGCGGAAAGCATTGTGTATTAGTTAATGACATCATATCAAATGGGCTCATTTTACAATTATTTTTATAAAGTCAGCCTTGCAGGTTCACCCAGTGAGCTGAAAGTTTCAAGCTGTTTTTATTTTTTCTGGCTCAGACTTTCAGTGAGGTTGTAGAAATAGGTATGCAGTATTTGGTGTGGTGATGTGAGAACCAGCTTTATTTTCAATTCTCACAGTGATGGAGGAAACCCAGTCTGGTAGTTTTAGATACTTTTCAGATTACAACCCTACTTTGAGACTCCAGCTGCTAGGGGTAAAATGAACACCAGTTGGGGCCAGTGCTCCCAGGCTTGTAGCCTTGGGGAAAAACTGGAGGAAGGCGCCATACCCGGAAACAGTGTCTAAAGCAGGGACCGTCAGAACTTCCTCTCCCCCCTGTGCTTATTGGCTCTTTGCTCCAACCCCCTTCTTCCCCCTCCCTATCCATGCCTTTCACCTCAGATTCACACCTGCCCTGTCCCCTTCTTTCCAGTTAGCTTAGCCCTCTCCAAAAAAATAAAATAAAATAAATCAAGGCTGTTTGCAGCCATTACGTTGTTCACTCAATTGTATTGCTTCCCCCATCCTGTGTCTATTTAGATTGAGGGATTATCTACTCTTTTTGCACAGTGGGGCCTGATTCTTGGGTGGTTCTTAGGCTTTACTGTAGTAAACATTCTATTCTTTCATATTAATAGGGGGAAATTAAATGTACTTCATTCCATGGCATGAATGCACTATTATATTTGTAGAGTTCTACTTAAATATTGAATGCTATGGTATTCCTTTACTGATACAATCTTTTCAGTCCCTTTCACTTATGGAAGCTAACATCAGACCCACCTTAGAACTGCTCCTCCTAGTACTGTTGGTCTGCGTACATGACTTCTGTTGCTAGTAGAGTTCGTGGTACAAGTCCGCGACTGTCATGCTCAGTTGCACAATGGATTTTGTTCAGGTCTTAAAGTGCAAACTAAAGATGCTGCTCTTCAGACAGGGAGGGAAACATCAGCAAGAATAAACAGGGGGTGCAGCTGAATTAAGGGTTTCTTTAACCAGAGGCAGTGGAAAGTGCTGTTACTCCAAGTCTCCATTTGTATACTTCAGAATAATGCTAGCTGGACATTTCCACATAATGAATAACCAAATTTTTAAACTGGGAAAAAGTCTTCGGATAAAACCATTGCCATGACATTTACATAATACTAAAAACAAGCCAAGCTTTAATGGTGCTTGCATGTGAAATAAGACGACTGGTCAAATTCATCATGCCTGCTTTTTCTTGTGACTCAATCCCTATAAAGTAGCTGATTTTAAGAAATTTTGAATTGATCTGTAGGGTAGGAATATTACATTATGAACGCCAGCATTGATCATCTCCCTTGGCCAGCTTTAAGTTACAAGGCAGACAATCCTGTACCACAGTCTGTTTTGAACTTTCTGTTGCTAAATAACCCAGTTTTTAATTCTGTGGATTGTTTAAAAGGTGAACTGGAGAAAAGGCAGCACCGTGTCACTACTTTTTTTATTGTAACACTAATATCAAGCTTGTACATTCAGCCTGATTTTTAAACACACATTTTTTTTGTTCTTTATATTATGTGGTAACAAAAATACTTGTATCAAATTTAGATGTAACCTTTTATTAATCTATATTTTCAGATTAATTTACAGCCACATAGAATCCTAGTCTTGAAAATAAACAAATTACTACAGTTTGAACTATGCAATGCTTTTTTCCCTACCACAGAAATAATTAAGCTACTCTAATCTGTACTGTATAAGTGATTGATTATATTGCAACATGTACACCATAACAGCCAATACTTGAATTCTGCCTCCCTACTCCTTTTGAGTATTTCCTTACTGTTTAATTTAAATGAGACTATTTGTAGAGTAAGGTATGCGGGGAGGGAAGAACAGAATCCTATCTACCCCTAAATGTATGTTAAAACAAACACTGGCAATAATTGTTCACATTACAGTAAACAGATTTCCTCTAGGGGCCCTAATGTTCCAGCTCAGCTCATAGGTATTCTGTCTTACTCCCAGCAGTTTGGACAGAAAATAGAAACAATGAGATCTGTCTGTTTAAAACGAAGCTGTAGTAGCTCTTTTGTTCTTTCCTGTGAAGCTTACCTTATGGGTGGTTTTTTTTACCACTTTGTTTTTGTCACATCCCTTTCCTAATTTGATGATGTTTGCATTTCACTGTTTTTCAAAGCAATTTCCAATTGCAAAATGTAAGGATCATGCCAAATGCATGACAACCAAGATAGTTTGGGGGAGAGGCTTCATCACAATGCTAAACATTGAAGCAGCTGATCCACCACAGATTTAATAGGAATAAGGCATGTATTTAACATATTTAAATAATTTAATAAGAATTTGTTTTTAGAGCTATGATCATCCTGACTTATTTCTCTAAGACCAACACCAGAGGGCAGGCTCTAGAAACTACAATACATGTGAGTAAAATCCAGAACAGCTTTCACTAAGTTAAATTTTGATATATTTCAAATTTACTCTTGCACAGTCTGGTGTGGCAAGGTTGTGAGCACCCTCAAATCTTATTCTGGGAAATTGAGAGTACTCAAGATGTCACAGGATCACCTCTTTAGTGATTTTAAATCCATCTCCTGTCGTATATGATTGAAATGGACAGGAACATTGTAGGGTTCCTGACTGGATGGGCAGGAATTAAAGTGAGCAAACTGGGTTGTAATGCTCTTAAGAACAGATCTAAATGTATTCTACATTTTTATATACTTCTTGTTGACCAAAACCTTTTTTCCCCCACTGATAATACATTTCCCACCACAGTATAATATAATGAAACATGATTAAAATTTCAGGATTAGGTATGTGCAGCTGTTAAAAGTAAGTGTTTGTGAAACTTCTCTGTATACTATGTGGCTATTTAAGGTCTTGCCAGTACTGTGACACAACGTTGTACATACAATAGGACATTCTTCTCACCTTCCCCTTTTGAAATATTACTGTACAATAGTTGCAATAAATGTTTAACACTGATCTATATGTAGAGAGCACATTTACAATATATAACTGTATTCTTGGCTGTTATAACAGTACTCCTAGAAAATGTATTCATATTGCTAAAGTTCCAGTAGGCACACTTTTTACAACATAATCCCAAAACTGTTACATTAGAAATGAATTTCTACATGTTAAGTTGAACAAAACAAAGATTTTGTACTCCTTCAGCTGCTTGGGGTTAGCTGTGGTACTTACTCCAAATAGGTATCACAACTGGGTGTCGGTGAAGGTTGTATGTTCTTTAGTTACTGTACTGAAGCCTTTGATGGCATTCACAAGGTCTTCGTCATCCACATACTAGGGGGCGGAAAAAACCCAGCAAGTGATTTGGCTAATAAGTAAAAATTTAGAGAACTATAAATACTGTCCTAATCAAAGAACAACGAAACCAGAAATAACTGCGATTTGTTGTTCAAAAGAAAATAGACTTGCTACATGCACAGTCACAATACTTGACTGCATTATCAAACTGATTCACACTAAGACCTGGTCTAGACACAGCTTTTATACTGATGTAACTATTTTGGTGAGGGATGTGATTTCATGACAGTATAGTTAATTCCCATAAATTTAGGTGAATAACCTGTACTGCTATAAGCACCTTTACAGTGGTAGAATTGCATCCACTCCAGGGGATTGTACTGCTCTAATTATATCAGTTTAGAAACTGCATGAGAGCCACATAACCAATAGACTACTGAAACAACTCTAGGAATGTCACATTTTCGCTGAGTTATGTGCAAAAAGGAATAAATTAACTGTGCAAAATAGTTAGTGGGTAACATTTCCAAAAGCACCTTTTCTGAAAGTGAGACCTTGGCTCATGAATCACAGTGACTTAGCTGCTTCTGAAAATAGGATTTAGGCTAGTCATTAGGACCCAGAGCCTCAAAGGTATTTAGGCAAGTAGCTCTCATTACCTTTGAGGATCTGGGCCTAGATGCTTTTAGAAATTTTGCCCAGCATCTTGGTAAACATTCAGTTACTAAGATAATGCCAAATGTGCATGCATTCATGGCTAACTCATGGAATTGTAGAACTAGAATAAGAACTTACCGAACCACTATCATGACCATGTATAATGGTATCCCACACAGAATCTTCTATTAGGGACTTCTTGTCATAGACATCAATAAGTTGACTGACACTGCGATGTAAAGAACCTTGGGAGTAGGTACGACTCATCTGGCTTTGACTTGGTATCTGTAGAACGGAAGTACTTTGGTTGCTACGATTACTCAAAGGAGAGCTGGGTCCTGGAATTTTTGTATCTGCTAGTCCCTAGGAATATTGGAATAAAAGGGATGTGCTTATGAAAGGTTTACATGAAAAATGTAATAGATTAACATTTCAGCTCAAATACATTTCTGTTGCAAAATAAAGCTCTTGAAAATAACTAATTTTGTAGCAGAAGCCATAGTAGTAAAGTAACATGTTAATGTCGAGGTTTTTAGGCTGATAACAGAACATCATTATCACTAGCTCCAGCTATTGTTCCCTGTGGAAACAATGGCTTGCTGCAATGCGGTTTAACAAGGTGATCTCTTGAAGATCTCTTGTTAAGCATGCAATTGAAACACGTCACCACAGTAATTGCCATTCCATTTTAGAACCAGGAAATAGACAACCGATGCAACACTTGCAAGGTTAGGAAGCACCTGGCTTATCTGTCGGGACAATACCTGGCAATTTTAGCAACTAGCTTTTCAGAAAATGTTTTGTGAACTTGTGTAACTATGCTGTCCCTATCCACCATTTGACCTTTCTCGCTTTCCAAAAAGTTGTGTAAAACAAATTATATGTTAAATGAACAAGTAGAGCCCCAAATGGTTTTTCTAACATACTGTACTGTGTGTGTGTGCTTCAGTAACACACAACGATGCACTTGCTTTATTATACATTTTAAAGTGGCAGCTATACACCACTTTGGATCATGTATCTCAGAATGTTCAGCTGCTAACAGTTGTGCAGTAATAAAACATGCACCATGCAAGAAATTCTCATGCAAAACACTTCAGTTAATTACAGGTTTGGTTGCCACAGCACACAGGTTGCATACTCGCTAACTATACCTCAAAATGCATTGTGTAACTTTTTAGAGTAACACTACTTGTGGACTCGGACATCTCGGCAATAGAATCAAACTGAGATTAAAAAAGGAGGAGAGTTGTTAACAGCATTGCTACATTAGCCCAGGTGCTGTGACAAGCGTTTTATTCTGTGGTTAGATTACACTGTAAATGTAACTAAAAATAATGGTTAGAGCTATGCTGATTTACACTAGTTGAGAATCTGGGCCATTGTACTCAACTACAGGACAATGGAATGATTTTTACAATAAAAACTCATGGCCGTTAAACTAATTTGTTGGTCTCTAAGGCAGGTTTCACTTGTAGTATTTGTACAGGACAGCAGAGGATGAAAGTTCCAAATTCAAGTCAGTAATTGAGTTTTGTGTAAAACCTGCACTGTATGCGGTGTGACCTTGAAGGTGATGATAAAACAAAAATGAATCCCTCCCTCTACAGCATCTATAGCCCTTTCCTAGCAGTTCAGACTAAAATGTGTGTGCAGACATAAGCACTGCAAAGCCTTACCTTATCTCTGCTCTGTGATACTTGTGAAGATGAGATGACAGAGGAGTTGCAATAGGATGCTGATGGCAGGGATTATCAATTAAAGAGGTTTTCTGCATTTTTAAAGCATTGTAGGTGGAAAATATAAAGGGGGTAAATAGACGTGTGTAGAAGACAAGGAGTTAAACAAAAGGGACAGTATCTTTAATTTTCCCAAGGAGAAATTGGATATAAGGCACATTCTTTTTTTTTCCAATTTAAATTTCTGCCATTTGTTTAGCCAAAGAGGAGCCACAATTATATTGTTGAAACTGATGGCACAATGTGTGCCATAGCAACTTGTGGAATTAATACAGATCTGAATTACTTATTTCAAGCTGTTGACATGTCTGCTTGTACATTTAAGAAAAAAATTCTTTTAAAAAAGCTGAGAAAAAATAGTGGGGAAGAGGTTGTAAAGAGAGGAGTGATTTAATGGTCTTTAGAACCCAGGAAGTCCTGGCTCCTCAGTACTTATCTTCTTATCACAGGACTTTCTGTGAGTATGTTACTTTATTCCTCAGTTTCCATCCTAAAATGGGCATACTACTACTACTACTTACCTTCCTCAGTAGGGTGTTTTATATACACCTCTACCCCGATATAACGCTGTCCTCGGGAGCCAAAAAATCTTACCGCGTTATAGGTGAAACCGCGTTATATCGAACTTGCTTTGATCCACCGGAGCGCGCAGCCCCACCCCCCCGGAGCGCTGCTTTACCGCGTTATAGCCGAATTCGTGTTATATCAGGTCGCGTTATATCGGGGTAGAGGTGCAATTCCTAACTAATGTTCACAAGTATTATTGGACTCCTTTCCTCAGCTCCAAGCGACTATTGTGACATGTGACTCCAGGGCAAGCTAGGCTATTTTCAAGTCTCACTTTGTATTTCAAAAGCTAAATTACGATTATTTTTTTTAACAGTTCCTCATTTAGCCTTTTGTAATTGACATTAAGAGTTGCCACACAATGTTTCTAAGGCAAGCAGCCCAAGACTCAAGGGGGTCCTTCTGAAAACACACATTTTCCTTTAAGGCACCCACTTGGCCACCTAGCTCAACACCACTCCATGAGGAGCCAGAACACTCACAGGCCCTTAAGGGGCTACATAAAGATCTAAACTGGCAGCTTAATGGGTTGTTAACATAATTCTTTAAATAAAGACATAAGACATGAGAGCAACATGCTTACTAATCAGTGGTGTTGCGCCTGACAAACTGAGCAGCTGTGGCAGGTGCGGGCTACTGTTCTCTGATGAAGGGCACATTACAGAAGCACAAGATGGCTGGATGAATCCATAGAAAATACCACCCTTCCTCTTTCCAATCTGACAACCAAGCTCCTGGAAGGCAGGGTTCTTCACAATTTTTGCTTATACTCGTACATGCTAAACGGTGAAGAACGCGTTAAAGCCCCCAATTCAACTTTTACACAGGAAAATACAATTGCAGCAGGCCCCAAAGAAAGATGTGAAGCAAGAGGGAGCAGGGGATAGGAACGGGAAGGAAAAGGCACAAACATGCTTTTGGTTGCTATAATTATCTAGGATTTTATACTGTCATCTATCACCATGGTATCTGAGGAGTCTATATGTGTCAGCAAGGTTTAAAATGCTGTGGTTTTGCATTCACTGAAGTCAGTGGCAAAACTCCCATTGACATTAATGAGTGCTGGATCAAGCCCATAGTTTGTAGAATTGTACTCAGTCACTTGAAATAATGGGAAACTAGTGAGCACTATTCTAATATTTA
The DNA here is from genome assembly GCA_003942145.1 of Platysternon megacephalum. Taxonomy (NCBI): domain Eukaryota; kingdom Metazoa; phylum Chordata; order Testudines; family Platysternidae; genus Platysternon; species Platysternon megacephalum. The sequence continues at coordinate 11,202,938 of QXTE01000049.1, read as the reverse complement.
TTCCTTTTGCCTGAGAACTAATTTACATAATGGAGCAACTCCTCAGCTAGTATAAATAAGAGTGACAGACTAACGATTTCCTGAATGAACTTCGCTGAATTAAGTTAAACCTTATTGAATTAGTTTTCATTGTATTAAAATGCAAATATGTATGGTGAGATTGTATGGAATTTATTTAGTAGGAAGATTAATGCAATCTCTGGAAGGTAGGAGGAAGTCCAAAGGTCTTTTTGGAATGATGTGTGTGAAGTGGATTTCTTTAGAAAGAGCTTGAGCAAATTCTCCCCCTAGTTCAAATTCGGTTCTCCAGGGTCCAAGAGACAAAGAAAGGTGTTTGGGATAAATAACTTGAGTTTGTTTACACTGACTCAGAACCTTCTTCCTGATCCAGCAAATGGACAGGACCCCAGCTCCACAGAGGGCCCCAATCTTTAGGGTAAGGGTGGAAGGCTGTCAGAATCCATGTTAGGATTGGGGTGGACTCTGGTAAGCTTGTTAGCATGTGTGTAGGTTCTCTTATTATTTTAAATGTTTTCACCTTAGGAATGAAGTAGGCTTGCAAAGGAAGTGCTATGCAGTAAGTTAGAACTGTTGACAATCAGTCTCCGAAGAGAGAGCAAGCAGGTGTGCTTGGGCAACCTGTCTGTGCTGGGAAATACAAAGGGAACAGCACAGCCTGGGAATCCCCGGTCAGAAGCGGGAGAGAGACTGGTCTCCACCCAGAAAAGCAACGGCTGTGGAGCTAGAAACCAAGAGTTGGTGCCTTTATGGTCCACTATGGGGAAATACAGGTTTAGCTGCCCTGCACTGTGACAATAAGCATAGCTTGACTGAGTCAGTGGGGCTATATTGATTTACAGCAGCTAAGGATCTGGCCCAATCAGTGTATCAATATCTGAAGAGTAACCTCCCCAATAATACAATAAAGCTAAAGATGTCCTACCCCTGTGTCATTTAAGGAATTAAACACATCTCAGTCTTCCTACCACATTCATCACTGAGGTATCTGACCAAGAAAAAAACCCAGCCAAGTTCTGTTGCTCATTTGAACGGTAGTCACCACTTCTTCCCAATTTACAGCTTGGGTCTTTTTCTGGGTTTTGTAGCTTACAGATACTCTTTCACGTGAAGCAATGTGCACCTTTTTCCTCTTACTATATTTAAATTGTAAGTTAATGCCCTTAGACTGCACCATTATCCTTTGTAACATATGTTCCATTGCAGTAACTCTCTGTACAATAAAAATACACATTATTGTGCTTTGCATGACATACCATGTGGGTGTCTCCTGGCGAATATACAGTCATTGGTGATGTCCGCTTTTGGAGTGGAACTAAAGGAGGCCTTTCCCTTGCATATGGTTGGTTTTTTATTTTTCTTCGTAGAATCAAGGATAGAAAAATAGCCAAGAGGATCAAACCTAGAACTGCCATTAATATCACAAACCACAGTTCAGTGTAAAATTTTGCATATTTAGTCTCTGCTTCATCCTTTTCTCCAGGAGTTGTTAATATAGGACCTGTATAATCCAGGGAGGTAAAAGGGAAACATTATTTTAGAAAGCAGTTTAGTGATAGATCGTCCCCTTATTTTATAATATATTAGAAAGAAGTCTGAAGCAGTTTGTCACATTGTGCTTATTTGCACTTATGTTCAAGGTGGTGTAATGGTTCAATATGCTAGTGGGCTGTAATAAAAAGCTTACTGCACTCAAGAGACCATGCTTAAAGTTCTGGCATTGCTGCCTGGGTTGGAAATCACCATTGCACTGGCATCTCCTAGGAAAGAGGAGGGGGGAATTCGAAAAAGGTTGATCAAAGTAACCTTGAACAGTTGAAACAATGATGGGTAATTTCAGAGAGGTGCAGACAGGATGTTTTCTGCAGCATGATAGCCCAGCACACGAAGCAGTTGCTACTGTGGACGCTGCAGCACAGATTATAAAACAATAAAGCCACAAAAAGAGGATGAACGAAGAGAGGCCAAATAAAATAAAAAGCTTAGGACAGGGACATGAAAAAGATACACAAAGTATTTCTTTGTTCCTTCCAATACACGGTGCACATTACTGCACAGCGTAGAAAAATCAATCAATCACGGGGAGGGGGAGAATGCATTGTAGCAATAGTAGCTGTGCAGGATATGCAGCAATGCATCCAAAGATGGCTGAGTGTGCTAGAGTCCTAGAAACAAAAACAGAAGAGAGGTGACATCTTTGCCACGAAGCCACGTCTAGGTTATAAAAAAATAAATACATTGTTTATTTGCCACCCCTCAACATGAAGGAGATCCGGCCAAGGAAATGAAATTAGGTGTCAACATTGTGTCTAACAAAACAAAATATTTTTAGCTCTGAAGTCCTATTTCAGCTTTGGTTCAAAGACATTTAAGGGGTTTTCACAGTGTGATTATCCTATACCCCATTTCTGGTTCAGGAAGCAAGGTTTTATGCAGGACACTGACAATCTCCTCCACTCTTCTAGTAGATTAAAAATTAATCCACTGCTCCTCCACACCTGCATATTGAGACTGGCCCACACTGATGGCTTAATACTAACTTGGATGTGGCTCACAGAGAAAACTAATATCAGCACTTGTGGAAAGGGATCTTAGATACAGGCCAACAACGGGTACCCATGGCAATTTGTAATTGTTTACATCTGCCAGGGCTCTGCTTCCAGGAATTTCCATTGTCGCTTCTGAGAAACCTGGTGTGGTGATTTGCCTTAATCTGATCTGTTTTGTGGATGATATGTCTGAGATATAACTAGTGGTCAAAAAAGAAAAGATGTTTGGCTGCATAAGGAAAGGGATGAAGAATAATATGGGAAGTATAATGCCTTTATACAAAGCCATAATACAGCCTCATCTGGAGTGCTGTGTGCAGTACTAGGATATTGCACCATTAGAGCGGGGTTTCAGAGAAGGGTGACGAGTGATTAGGTACATGGAAAAATTCTCACAGAAAGAAAGGCTGAAAAGATAGGGATTGTTTACCTTACAAAGGGAGGAATACGAGGGGACATGATACAAGTATATAAAATAATGAATGGTCTAGAGAAGGAAAAGGGGGAGCTACTGTTCTCCCTGCTGCACAACAAAGGGGACATCCACTGAAATTCAACAGTGGGAAATTCCAAAATGAAAAAAGGAAATACTTTTCACATGATGCACAATTAGGCTGTGGAACCCACTGCCACAGGATGTTGTTGAGGCTAAGAACATAACAAGATTCAAAAAGGGAGTGGACATTTATATGGCTATCAAGAACATACAGAGTTTTAATGCTTACTGCTAACAAGGTTTTTAAAGGAATATTAAAACTTTGTATTTCAGGATTTAAGCCAATCTCTGTCAGAGATCAGGATAAGACCTAAGATGGGGAGGGGGGCAGATTACTCCACATCTGCCTACTGTCGGGTTCTTACATCTTCCTCTGTCGTTGGCCACCGCTGGAGACAGGACTAGAGCCTCAGGTCTACACTTACGTTCCTATGTATCTAACAGCAGCAAAACCTCTGTATTTGGATGTTCTTTGGGCAGGCCAGGGACCTGACCCTGCTCTCCTCTGCGTGAAAGACAAAACTTCCATTGATTACAACAAGATCAGGCCCTGTGTCAACATCCCTCTTCCTCAGCTGGAGACTGGAAAGCTCAAGTTTCAGCCTATTTATTACATGAGAAGGCCATAGGACCAAAGGTCCATCAAGCCCAGTATCCTGTCCTCTGACAGTGGCCAATGGCAGGTGTCCCAATGGGAATGAACAGACAGGTTCGCATCAAGTGATCCATGCCCTGTCACCCAATCCCAGCTTCTGGCAATCAGAGTCAAGGGACACCATTCCTGCCCAATAGCCATTGATGGACCTATCTTCCATGAGTCTATCTAGCTGCCTTTTGAACCTCGTTATAGTATTGGCCTTCACAACACCCTCTGGCAAGGAGTTCCAGAGGTTCATAGTGTGTTGCGTGAAAAAATACTTTCTTGTGTTTGTTTTAAACCTGCTACCTATTAATTTCATTTGGTGGCCCCTTGTTCTTGTATTATGAAAAGGAGTAAATGACACTTCCTTATGTACTTTCTCTATACCACTCATGATTTTATAGACCTCTATCATATCCCCCCTTAGTCGCCTCTTTTCCAAGCTGAAAAGTCCCAGTCTTATTAATCTCTCCTCATACGGAAGCCGTTCTATACCCCTAATCATTTTTGTTGCCCATTTCTGAACCTTTTCCAGTTCCAATATATCTTTCTTGAGATGAGGCGATCACATCTGCACACAGTATTCAAGGTGTGGGGAAACCATGGATTTATATAGAGACAATATGATATTTTCGGTCTTATTATCTATCCCTTTCTTGATGGTTCCCAACATTCTGTTCGCTTTTTTGACTGCCGCTACACATTGAGTGGATGATTTCAGAGAACTATCCACAATGACTCCAAGATCTCTTTCTTGAGTGGTAACAGCTAATTTAGACCCCATCATTGTATATGTATAGCTAGGATTATGTTTTCCAATGTGCAATACTTTGCATCTATCAACATTAAATTTCATCTGCCATTTTGTTGCCCAGTCACCCAGTTTTGTGAGATCCTTTTGTAGCTCTTCGCAGTCTGCCTGGGACTTAACTATCTTGAGTAGTTTTGTATCATCTGCAAATTTTGCCACCTCACTGTTTACCCCTTTTTCCAGATCGTTTATGAATATGTTAAATAGGATTGGGTCCAGTACAGATCCCGGGGGGACACCACTATTTACCTCTCTCCATTCTGAAAACTGACCATTTATTCCTACCCTTTGTTTCCTATCTTTTAACCAGTTACCAATCCATGAGAGAACCTTCACTCTTATCCCACGACTGCTTATTTTGCTTAAGAGCCTTTGGTGCGGGATCTTGTCGAAGGCTTTCTGAAAATCTAAATACACTATATCCACTGGATCTCCTTTGTCCACATGCTTGTTGACCCCCTCAAAGAATTCTAATAGATTGGTGAGGCATGATTTCCCTTTACAAAAACCATGTTGACTATTTCCCAACAAATTATGTTCATCTATGTGTCTGACAATTTTGTTCTTTATGATAGTTTCAACCAATTTGCCAGGTACTGAAGTGAGGCTTACTGGCCTGTAGTTGCCAGGGGCACCTCTGGAGCCTTTTTAAAAAAATTGGTCTCACATTAGCTATCCTCCAGTCATTTAGTACAGAAGCTGATTTAAATGATAGGCCACAGATGACAGTTAGTAGTCCTGCAATTTCACATTTGAGTNCTTTTTAAAAATTGGTCTCACATTAGCTATCCTCCAGTCATTTGGTACAGAAGCTGATTTAAATGATAGGCCACAGATGACAGTTAGTAGTCCTGCAATTTCACATTTGAGTTCCTTCAGAACTCTTGGGTGAATACCATCAGGTCCTGGAGACTTATTACTGTTTAGTTTATCAATTTGTTCCAAAACCACCTCTAATGACACCTCAATTTGGGACAGTTCCTCAGATCTATCACCCAAAAAGAATGGCTCAGGTTTGGGAATCTCCCTCACATCCTCAACAGTGAAGACCGATGCAAAGCATTCATTTAGTTTCTCTGCAATGACCTTATCGTCTTTGAGTGCTCCTTTAGCATCTCGATCATCCAGTGGCCCCACTGGTGGTTTAGCAGGCTTTCTGCTTCTGATGTATTTAAAAAAAAAATTTGCTATTACTTTTGGAGTCTTTGGCTAGCTGTTCTTCAAATTCTTTTTTGGTCTTTCTAATTATAGAACTATTGTGATGTCACCACCCCATTCCAGTCCTCCAAAGAGACCTGCAACCAAGAGAAGGGTCAGGACTTGATCTTTCTAAGGTTTAACAAAAAGAAACTCACCGCCAAAGCATGTAGCATTTACAAAAAACCATGAAGCTGTTCCTTTAAATTCTGAAGGAATATAAAGGGCCCAAAGGGTTTTGCTTTGCTTTGTATTTCAGCTTTAACACAGGCAGTAAGCTACCATCCCTATCGTCGTGCTGATGTACATTGTTAGCAGGCTTTGCATTTGTTTGATTTTTTGGTGGGAGGGAAAGAACTGTGTGTGAAATTCTCATCGGTTTAAAAAAACTCCAAGACAGCGCCTGCTTCAATAAAGAGAAACTTGCTGAATGAATTCAGCTGGCGATAAAGACACATTAGCCACATACCTTAATGCTTCAAGAAACAACTTGGGCCAGATCAATAACTTCTATTTCCAAATCTGATCTGATCCAGTATGTGTTACACCTAATTGCTCAACACAAATTCACACATAATTAGTTGGAGCTAGGTAACGTCTCTACGTGTTTACCAAGTCCAGTAGCAGTGCTGTATTTGATCACTGGTGTGATGGCGCTCCCTTCATCGGTGGTACAGGTTACTTGAAAGAAAAAGGCTGAATAAAAAAGGCAAAATACAGAGTTACAAATCTCAAATGGGACTATCAAAATGCTTCAGCCCTGATCCTCCAACAAGATCTGCTAATGTACACTGCTGCATTCAGGCACAATCACAATGGGACTCCCCACAGGCACAGCAGTCAACACTAGTGGATCCTAATATAGTACTGAAGCCTGATTATCCACTAATATTCAGATATTAAACTGTATATTACAGTGGTATTGTTAGTAGTAGTTATGTTCCCCTATAACCCCCCATTTTCACATGCTCATAACTTTCCAAATCTGACAGTCAATTTTTAAAGAAACTTCGAGAAAAACCCTCAGCCCTGTTTATTATAATGGGAAGATACAAAACCCTCAAACAAACCCTTCCCATTGTTAAATAAATAAACATTTTGAATAGGGGTTATAGCAAAAAAGGTTGAAGTTTGAAAGCTGAAATCTAGCTGAGCCATAATTTCCTCAAGGACTAGTGATTTTGCGTGGTTTGAGGAATTGTTTGATTACATTAGGAGCATTTGAAAATGGCAGTGGTCTTTATCCAGTCACAAGGTGAGATGCACTGTGCCCACATGCACAGCTAGCAAGCAAATCCATTAGAGGTGGTCATACTAAAACTTGTCAAGTTTTGTCCAGCTGCTGCCATACTTTCTGCCCACATTGCCCAGCACAGTAGTCCCTTGCCCCACCAAATTGTGTTACTTGGAATGATTTCTGTAGCTTAAGCATCGATTTAGATTGGCGGTGACTGTACTTGGAAAGCACTTTGAGCATCACCACAATATAAAGCATCTTAATCAGGAAGATTTTCTCAGGCCTATGGCACTTTATCAAAAGCAGCATAGTTCCGGTAGAATCCGTGCAGCCAACGAAAGGAGCAGGTACAGATGCAATGTGGATGTGATGACCTTCTATGGTATAAGATATCCAAATATCCACGAGGCTGGGAGGATATGCCTTCTACCTGCTGCCATGATTCATCCAGGGCTCAATCCTGCAAGGTGTTGAGCACTCTAGCCCAAGCCAGCAAAATACATAAGCATGTGGCTAACTCTAAGCATGTGAACAGTCCCATTGACTTCAGCAAGACTACTGATGTGCTTAATGTTAAGCATGTGCCGGATTGGGCTAACGTGCTCAGCACCTTACAGAATCGAGCCCTGAAAGGGTCATGGTGGGGGTAGAGAGCACATCGTATCTTTGTCCTCCACTCCTCCTTTTGAGAGGAAGATCTGTAGTAAACTCCAGGAGGGCAGCCTCACAGTGTTTCCTGGCCATCTACACCCATCCCATGGAATGGGTAGAATTTATTCCGGAAACATAATCAATTCCCCTCACCCGCCCCTGTACCTCAAATAACCACTGTTCCTATAAATCACAGTAGGTACTAAAATGGTTTTGATGGAAAACTGCATTCAATCATCAGGATAAAGAGTACCTTACTATGCATACACCATCAGCTTTTCAAGGAAACTAGAAGTCTAAAGAGACATTCTACTGCTGTGCATTGGCTGGCTGACTTCGTAAAATTTAACATGTAATAAAACTAGATAAACACAGTCCTTAAGCTATAGAAATGGGAAACTGAAACTGACTTTTGTCAGATGTCCTTGGTAAATACAGCATGGTGTCAAAGCCACTATAGATGCGCTGGGCTCCCTCAGTTAACACATACTCCTTCAGCTGTCCGTTCAGTAGGAAAGTGTGACTCCAGTCTAGGTAGATCATGGATAAATTGCTGACAACGGAAAATGGAGCTTTGTACTGAGGTACTGGGGGGGAAAAAAAAGGGAAACAGCTCATTTATAAATCGTAGGCATCTCACTGGGTTGCACAAAATAAATGCATCAAATAAGAAGTGTAACAGGCTCTCTCACGTACATACCCCCGTACGGAAAAAAACCAAGGAGACTGCCCTTGCATTATCACACTGAAATATATTGTATCTGCATCCTAAGTGAAACCCACAAGGAAAATTAGTAAAATTCAAGCGTAAGCTCCTTGGAGCAGGGAGTGTCTTTTACTATGTGTCTGTTCAATGCCTCGTATAATGGGCTAGATTGGGGGGTACAGGCACCATGGTAATACATAATAATAATAAAATGACTTCCAAAAATTAAGGATCAAGACATAAAAAATTCAACACAAGGAATGAGTTATATTCTATCAGCTGCACTGGTAAAACTCTACTGGAGTTAATAGGGTTACACCGTGAAACAGGCCAAGACCATGTTCTGTTAAATAACAAGACTGGCACCAGAGCTTAAAGTGGTATGAAAAAAATGTGTTGCGGGGTGGGAGGGAGTGGGATGGCCTGTCATCATCTACAGAAATGAAAACACTGGCTGTGCCCTGGCTGCCCCCCCGAATATAATTTTTGCTCCCAGTGTTTCACCTCTGTTCCTCCTGGGGCACGTCATCCCTTCCCCCAGACAGAGTGGGGAGGAGCTGCTGCTGGGCTCTTTCTGCTCCCACCTCTTTCCTCCACAGAGAGGAGGGTGAGAGAGCTCTGCCTGGGTCTGCAACTGCTCTGATTGGCTGCTTACACCCTAGGGAGGCAGGCAAGCAGGGGTGGCACGTTTGTATAATTTTTGGTGGTGGCCAGAACAGGTCCAAGTCCCCCCCCATGAGGGGGCTTCGGGGTGTGGGAGGGGGCTCAGGGTTAGGGCAGAGGGTTGGGGTGTGGGGGTGAAGGCTGGGGATGTGGGGTTCACAGTGCAAGAGGGGGCTCAGCTGGGACAGAGGGCTCTGGCTGGGGTGCAGGCTCTGGGGTGGGGGCTGGGGATGAGGAGTTTGGGGTGCAGGCTGGGGCCAGAGAGGAGGACTCCACAGTCCCCCCAGCCCTCTTCCCGCTGGCAGCAGCGAACTCTGTGATAGGCACTCCCCTACCCCTAACCCCCTCCCGTCCCCCGGCAACACACTTGCCCTGCATCACTGTCACTGCATGTGCTCCTAGGCCCCTCTCAGGTCCAGGAAGCCCCCTCGCTTCCCCTGAGGTGGGTTCTGGAGGCTGCCATCATGTGTACCTCTCCTCCCGGCCGGCGAGGGAGCGCAGCGTGGAGTGGCAGGGCAACCACCCGCTGCCCAGGGTGCAGGCAGGGACGCTCCGGGGGGGCACGCGGGGCTGGGGGCGAGACCCGGTCCAGAACATTGGTGGAGCTGGGCCCCCAGGCCCTGAATATTGCTGGAGCCCGCGCACCATGGGCCCATATAACTCGCCGCCCATGCAGGCAAGTAGCCAATCCTAAGGGGTTTTCACCCCAGGCAGGACTCAAGTGAGCACCCCTCAGCAACCTGGCTGGAGCTACTGGAATTTTATTTGTTGGATCTAGGACCCCTTTCAGCCAGGTGTACTTTACGCACTGACTGGCATACAAGGTTCCTATCCATGGAGACACCACTGGTTAGTGTCTCCTGGATGGTAATATAATTGTCTCCTGTTTTGTTGCATTTTTCCTCTCATTTAACAGGTAAAGTATCTTTATTACTATTAACTATAATTGGAGGCTATTTTTCATATCAAATCAATATTTATTGCAACTAAGCCCAAAGCACTAGCTGAAGTTAATATATTTGTTCTCCAAACCAAACTGCTTTGAGAGTGAATTATGTCCTTTTGGCATCCATTCATTTTTAAAGCTTTTTCTTGAACCATTAGTTTATTTTCAGAGATAGTTAAAAACCCTTACAAACAGCAATTCAAGTACAATAATTCACTGCCCTGACTAATCAATCAGTAGTGCAGTACATTAGTATATCATCAAGTCCCGGTTCCCAAATATTGTCTTTGATGAAAGCAACTTCACGTACGTAATGCAGACATGTTAATTTGTTATTCTTTTGGCACTGTACTTACAACAAAGAATGCCCATAAACCATTGCCTCCTTTTTTAATGAAATGTTTTAGGTCTTCCTAATGAAGGAGACACAATGAACCACAGTGAAAGCAAAGATTTTAGTGGCTTGGAGGGGTTGATGTGGAATACATCAATATTGTAATTAACTTACTAATGCATAGCACTGCTCTCTACTAGATCAAATCAGTACTGTTCAGTTGAGTATCATAGGCTCTGTACTGCTGAGAGCTAAGGGAGATTCTCCTTTAGCTCAAGTGGCAGAAACCTATGCTTCTGGAGGAAGAGAATGTAAATTCAATCTCCAGTGTTACTGTGGAGTTCAGAATGGCTGTAGTGTGCAGCATAAGGACAACTGTGAAGTTCCTTGAACTTTATTGCAACACATTAGTGGAATTGTATAGAAGTTTCAAGATTTATTGGATTAGGTTTTAATAATTTACATACTGAGTTACTATTGATGGAAACAGGATTTTTTTTAGAGATGTGATTTTATAAGTTTTTGGGCCAGAGTATGCCAAGGAAATTTACTCTGCTAGGTTACAGCGTATAGATTGCCAAGGCAAAATACCCATCGTATTCATTATGTGAATATTCTGGATATGATTACAAAAAAGCAAACAAACCACCAAACCAAAACCCCAAACAACCCCCCCTCCCTTTTTTAGGAAGATGTTAAACTACTACAAATTCAGCGTAGATTAACCTAGACTGTAAGCACAATGCCTATGTATTAAATTGCTACGTAAACCTCCAAGAATGCCCAAAGCACTGCATATGAATGCTTAATAATAAGGAATTCTTCACTTCATTTTTAAAGATGCTAGACCTCATGAATGGCCCAATTCTAAAATCACTACTGCAGGCAAAATCCTGTGAACTTCAGTGGAAGTTTTGCCTGCACAAAGCCTGCAGGATCACGCCCCAAAAAACCCACACAGCCCTCTTCTAAAATTTCTGTCCCCCCTTTATTTTGTTTGCTCCAATCATTATTACACCCTGCCTATCACTTTACTGGACATATTTCTTTTTATTAAACTGTTGCCTTGTTAGGTTGCATTAATGAAAAACATGACATACTTAATACTTCCCACTGAACAGAATTCATAATGGAAGGACAAGGAGCTTAAACTAAGAAAGGAAAAGGTTAGGCTAGATGCCAGGAAAGCAGTTCTGAACAGTAAGAGCAATCAAACAGTGGATTAGACTTCCCAGGAGTGGGTGGCAGAGACATAATTACTGGAGATGTTAAGAACAATTTTGGAAGGATGCTAGTGGGAATGATGTAGTTAGTTCTGTGAAATGGATGGGAACAGACTAAATGATCCACATTTTTTCTGGAGCTATACAGTTCCACAGACTAGAAAGATGAGTATTTCAGACTCATGAATTGCTCTTCATGTTCACTGTATACTCACACTCCTTCTTGGTAGTAAAGCTGGTCCATTCGGAAGCACTGCTGCCTACAGAATTGTAAGACACCACTCTCATGTTGTAGACTGTGTAAGGCTGAAGATCACTCACATTGGAATTCTGATCTTTACCCGTATACTTCACTTCAATTGGTCCAGGTTTACAGGTCTTTGCCTGTGTTTGTAAATGTGGAGGGCAAGCAGTGTACATGTGGAGTTCATAGCTAGAGAAAAAGATTGACATTTTGATGAAAGTCTTATCAGAGGAACAAACAAACGATAGGTGAGCACTGTTTCACTCTGGCTGCTAGATATCTGGTTACTAGGATGGACCTCAGCTTCATTGCTTTTGGGCACTCTAAATCCCATTCAATCTCTAATGCTTTGGTCCTCATTTTAGGGTGATGACCTCTAATCCCATGCCCACAAACACCTGCAATTTTGTGCCTACGACGAAACTGTGGATGTACTCACATCTAACTGCTTGCGCCTGCAAATTAAACACTGTAGTTAAATCTAGCTACCTATCTTTGGTATTTATAAGATATCTATATCTGTGATGCCAGTTACTCTCTCAACTTATTGGTGTTGCAAAACGGCAAGTGCAACTATTTGTTGGTGCACAATTGCACTTGCCTCATTAAGAACCAGTGAAAAATCATCTTTAACCATCAATGAAACATGAATTAATGAGAAGCAAAAAACTGCTGCCATTCTGCCAGCGGAAAACCTGCTTAGACCAAAATTAAATGTAAAGCTGTTTGTGTGGCTCTTGCACCAGCACCCACTTCCTCCAATCCCCTGCACCTAGGGTGACCAGACAGCAAGTGTGAAAAATCGGGACGGGGGTGGGGGGTAATAGGAGCCTATATAAGAAAAAGACCCAAAAATCGAGACTGTCCCTATAAAATCGGGACATCTGGTCACCCTACCTGCGCCTAGCTAAGCTTGCTGCAGGGCATTTGGGGAGTGGGGCAATACAGGATATTGTACATGAACCTGCCATTTCTATCCAAAATACACAATAGAATCATCCGGTTTCTGGTGTGAGTACACTCATGATGCTGTAAAATACAGACTAATTTAGAATAGTACAATGCACTTTGTCTGAGGCTACCAACGAAAACCACTCAGAAGCATCAAGTGCTGCTGCCTGCTTAGGGCTTGATCCTCTACTCGGTGAACTCAGTGGAAAAACTCCTAATGACTCAAATGGGATAGGAACGGGCCCTTATTGAGTGGGCTTGCTGCATGGAAAAATTTACACTCGCTCTCCATAGACTGCACTGGCAACTGATTGGCTTCAAGGTGCAAATGAAGGTGTTGACTTTGATTTATAAAACCCTCTGTGCTTTGGTCCTGTCTAGTCCAGAGAGCACTGCTTTTTCTCCTCCCCCTCACCCTGCCTCACAACAGTTGATTTCTATGGCTTTTGCTAACAGTCTCTCTATGTGAGTGGCAGAGATAGGAAGTTTTCCATCGAGGACCCTGACTCCGGAATTCACTTCCCTTATTGCTCCAGCAAAATCCAAGTTTATTAACATTTAGGACACACTGCAAGGTTCCTCTACCTGTACAATGTTTTGCTTGAGAGAAGATGCCCAAGGAGGGCAAGCACCTGTTGGGAGGATTTCTTCTGCGTGGAATGTACACCAATTTGGAGATCATCATCATAATTTACAAATATATAAAAGAATACTAAAAACAGAGCATGAGATTATCTAAAATGACTACAGGACGTAGCCACACAACTCCCAATGATCTAAATGGAAATTGTGTGTCTAAATCTCTTAGCTGGCTTTGAAAGTCTATATCAGATTGTGAATCTTACCTTTCCACAATGCCATTCGGTGACCGAGGTGCATTCCATTGGAAAAAAGCTGTTCTTGAGGTTATGGTATGTATATGTGGAGGGGGCTGTTGAGAGGGTGGTGCTGATTGAGTGGTTAGTTGGGCGACTGGTCCTTTGGTGCAACAGTTGAAACATGTGCAGGCCTCTACACCAACAGAGTAGGTGGTGAAAGGTTTAAGTCCATGTATCGTTTGCTGGGTGGCAGTCCCTTCAGACAACTGTAAAAGGCAAGAGAGAACTTTACACAGCACAGGGCACTGTAAATGCTAAGTCAGATTTGTTAAATGTTCTAAGTGGTAGGATCTTTGACTTGGTGTGTCCAGGGAATCTAGATTTGACCTTCCATTATCTAGTCATACAGGGTGAAATTCACCCAGTGCAGTGGGTCTGTACAAGGCCTTCCCCATTGTTTAAGTCCTGTGATGGACTGCACTCGTGAAGCAGCTATGCACAAACACCTCTACATCCCTACATGCAGCATTATGAGGATCACACTGCTGGCCCTGAAAGGTTGGTGGGCATTGTCAAAGGATGACAGGCAGATGACATAACGAGGAGCAATGGTCTCAAGTTGCAGTGGGGGAAGTCTAGGTTGGATATTAGGAAACACTATTTCCCTAGGAGGGTGGTGAAGCACTGGAATGGGTTACCTAGGGAGGTGGTGGAATCTCTATCCTTAGAGGTTTTTAAGGCCCGGCTTGACAAAGCCCTGGCTGGGATGATTTAGTTGGGGTTGGTCCGGCTTTGAGCAGGGGGTTGGACTAGATGACCTCCTGAGGTCTCTTCCAATTCTAATCTTCTATGATTCTATGAATGTCCAGGAGATCTTTGCATACACAGAGCCAGTGGCCCTAATATCCTGCACAAGTGGCAGAGAAGGGATATGTCCTCTATTTCAGCCCATAGGAAACCCTCTCAGCAAAACTGAATCCATCAACCTTTAAAGAGAAACTGAATTAAATAGCACAAAGAAATGTGTGTGGATAGGAACTATGTGGAAAGTAATGGCAGCAAATAACTAAGGAAAAAGCAAACCATGCTGCTTCCTGGAGCTGCTGTTTCTCCAATTCGCTGAGGTCATTTGTGGGTATGGTTTCCAGATCCAAAGAAATCAAAGAGCATGTAGAAAAAAGCAATTTCAAACACAGTAACCACCTGCTGGGTGATTAAGCAAGGCAAATGGCACAGGCCACAGAGTCCCAGGGTGGACAGCAAGGAAACAGAGCATCAAGGCAAGACAGAAAGCACAAAAAGTCAGAGTTTGATAAGGCCTTCCACTCAGTGATGGAGAAGCAAGGCACCCCTGCAGGCACAGCAGCCCCACGGCAGGTCTGAGGGGATGAGAAGAGAAAGACAACGGAGAGATGAAAGGGTAGTGACAGGACCATGCAGGCTGAAGTAGATACGGGCCCAGCTGATCATCGTAAGAGGGATAAGGGCAGGCCATGCACTCAGCAAACAGCAGATGGCTCACGCTCACAGACAGGAATGGTGAGCAAGGAAGACGGTGTCCCCAGCCACTTCCATGCCAGATTAGAGTGGGGTAGTGGGAGATGGGCACATACTACTATAAAAGGTGAACAGAGTTAAGACTTGACAGATGGTGACATAGACACAAAGGCATGGAGGAAGTTGAGCACAAGAAATGGGGTGTGTGAAGCATGGAGGTTCCCATTTGCCACTGAATTGCACAGCACTTGAAAGCTGATAATATCAGCCTTACTTTACTCAGACTTGTGTGGAATTTTGCCTTGGTTTGTGCAGTATGGCTCCGGGTACTCTTCGCAACCTTCTACCCTGCCCCAAGGTCTGTGGTCACTCCTCTTTTTTGTTTTCAAGCCCAGCTAAACGATGCAGCTTTCCTGACTTAGCGAAGTTACCTGGTTTTCTGGCTATTGGTTGGATGCTGCCTTGTAACAGGCCTCAGAGAAGAAACAGAGATGCTCCACAAACTCACTGAAGCCTGCAGTGATCCCCTCGTCTGATGAGTCTCTCTTTGTATATGGGGATATGGGCATTAGACTGCAAAGTGCAAATCTACTCTTCCCTTAGTCCAAGGGCCTTTGCATGCTAAGGAACAAGAAGACCCCATGGAGCACAGCTCTGAAGCACACAGGAGAGGGAAGAGGTCCGGAACCCTCCATGGGCTCCCCTGGTCCTGTCCACCGCCCACCTTGAGCCTCAGAACCACACAGAGCCCACCATGTTTGGGCCTTCCATGGCCAGAGGGTGGGGCTGGATCTGCCATTTACATTGTCCTTTTCAATTATTTCCATGCCACACTTGGCTCCTTACATCTCCTTTAGAGCCAGGCCCCCCTGTTTAGCAGATTGCCTCTCTGGTCTCACATATCTGGACTCCAAACTCTCTAGCTGTTGCCTAAACAGTTGACTTACTGAGATTAAACTTCAGACCCAATCTGGGTGCAGCAAAGAACTGAGACACTATGGATGGTGTTACCAGCTCAGACCAAAAGAAAGAAACGACTCATGGCAGATGGTCATTGGGTGTTTTCAGATCCTCAAGGCCCTAGGCCTTCTAGTGCTTTTTATACATTTTAAGCAAAGGAACATGGAATTTTTAAAACCTAAAAGCTACTACTTTAAACAACATCATTACACTCCCAAAACTGCTTAAACAAGAACAATGATGACAATTAACCACTGGGTGCATGATTTTTCCCTGCAATGATATTTCTATTTTCTATGTGGAATCTAACATACCACAAAAGACACTACACAGCACTTAATCTTGGGGGAGGAAGCTATGCAGAGGGGAAGTTACCGTAGGGCTGAAAGGAGCAGATGAAGAAGAGAATCCTTAGACACCCTATATGCTGTACCTTTCCCAGATGCCCCTGGAGCTGTGACGGGGATGGTAACGGAAGGGGCTCCTATTGCATGCTAGGGACATGACATATACCAGGGCCGGCTCCAAGTTTTTTGCCGCCCCAAGCAAAAAAAATTTCCTGCGCCCCCCCGGCCCCGCCCCTTCCCCGCCCCATTCCAACCCCTTCCCCAAATCCCTGGCCCCGCCTCCTCCCCCGGGCGCGCTGCATTTCCCCTCCTACTCCTCCCTCCCAGGCTTGCCTGGGAGGGAGGGGGGAGAAGCGGAGCGGCGGTACGCTCGGGGGAGGAGGCGGAGATGAGCTGGGGGGGGGAGCGGTTCCTCTGCCCCCCCCAGGGTTACTTCCTGCAGCCCTCCCCATGCCCCCCACCGCCGCAGCTCACCTCCACTCCGCCTGCTCCCCTGAGGGCGCCACTGCCGCGCCACTTCTCCCCCCTCCCTCCCAGGCTTGCCAAGCGAATCAGCTGATTCGCTTGGCAAGCCTGGGAGGGAGCGGGGAGAAGCGGAGCAGCGGCGGCGCGCTCAGGGGAGCAGGCGGAACGGAGGTGAGCTGCGGCGGTGGGGGGCAGTTCCTCTGCCCCGCCCCCAGGGTTACTTCCTGCGGCCCTCCCCGCACCCCCACCTACTGCAGCTCACCTCCGCTCAGGGCCGGCTCCCGGCTTTTTGTGCCCCAAGCAATAAAAAAAAAAAAAAAAAAAGGAGCCGCCGGAGTGCCGCCCCTTGGAAAGTGCCACCCCAAGCACACGCTTGGAGTGCTGATGCCTAGAGCCGGCCCTGCATATGCACACCTTTGTT
Organism: Platysternon megacephalum; assembly: GCA_003942145.1. Classification (NCBI taxonomy): domain Eukaryota; kingdom Metazoa; phylum Chordata; order Testudines; family Platysternidae; genus Platysternon; species Platysternon megacephalum. Next base: position 11,185,764 of record QXTE01000049.1, on the reverse strand, counting down.
ACATGTTAATTGTGAGACACACTGTAAGCCTCTTGCTGTCTTTCTACCAGTTCTTGTAACATTCTGTTGTAGGACTTACTGAGCTACTGGGGGACTGAAACATTCTTAAATGCTATAAAATAACAATGTAGAGTTCATCAGTGCTTTCAGATGCATTTACAGTGGTTGTTATTATACACTTTTCAGTTTTGCACTGGATAACCAGATAACATTACCGCACTGTTTGCAATATTCCTAGGTGTTTCCAGTATTTTGTACACTACTACACAATATTATCTCTATGCCAACTGGAAAGCTTTTCAGGGCAACCACCCTGGCCTTAAAATTCATAAGTCAAAACACAGTAATGTCCAAAGAGAGCAGCTGTTTGGTCACCATCTGTAATTTCTGTCTGATCTTTTTGGGCAAACAGATTTTTGGAAAGTTCGTATTTCAATGTAATCAATAACCTCCCAGGAACATTGCATTGGATCCCTCCGCATTTTCTCACTATATAACACAATGATAAAGGCTCTGGCGTCAAGGTTAATTCTTTTAGAAGCACAACATTTAGCTAAGTGGAGACGTCAGTCCTTCTTCGGCCAAAAGAGAGCACTGCTAAGTAGAAAAAAAAAAAAAAAAAAAGAAGCTAACAGACTTAAAATCCAAAAAAAATGTCCAGAGTTCAACTGGAAATACAAATAGAATAGCTTGATAAACACTCACCACCACATCGGTCCCTCTGCTGCTATTCGAGAACAGCCTGTAGAGACTAACGATACCGTTTGGTTTAAGAGGGGGGCTGATGTTTACCACAGCTAATGTAGAAGCCACAGTGTGGAACATGGGTGCGTGGAGGCCTTCAGGAGGGGCCGGGCCTGTTCTACAGCGTGCCCAGCTGCTAGGAGTCCGGCCCGCGGAGTTTACTGACCAGACCTTGAAAACACAAAACAAAGAGCAATTTATGAAGGATTTGAGCCTGCAAGATGCTGAGCACTCCTGGGAGGGGCTGAGTTGCTGGGGCTAACACAGCTTTACTGGTGGCCAGATGAAACTGCACTATAACTTAAGACAATTTTGTGACATTTCTCTAGTCCCTCCATTTGGTTCAAATCAATTCTTTTTAAAGAGGGGAATCAAATATTTTTAAGAACAGAAGAATGGCCACACTGGGTCAGACCAAAGGTCCATCTAGCCTAATATCCTGTCTTCCAACAGTGGCCAATGCCAGGTGCTTCAGAGGGAATGAACAGAACAGGTAATCATCAAGTCATCCATCCCCTGTCACCCATTCCCAGCTTTTCACCATTATGATTAAGGGGGGCAAGTACATTTTCATGAGGTTCCTGCAAGGCTGATTTAAGAACAGACACTTTTGTTTGAAATTTAATCTGTACACCGAGGAGGTCCTAGAAAACTTACCTATCTTACCTAAGATAAGGTAAGAAAGGGCAGCATTCCCTTCACTATTGCAAATTCCAAGGGCAAACTGCAAATACTGACCTAGCCCCAATCCTGCTATTGTATCCCTGCGGGTTATGCTTTTTGCCTGTGATTAGGTCCAATTAAGTCAATGTGGCTCTGCATTTAAGTTCCCCTTGCACTGATCCAACTACAGGAGCAGGACCTTAGTGATTTAAGGCAATTGGCAAGTTTTTAAGGGACCCCACTCTATTAAATATATTAATATAATTAATCATTTGGCAAAATTGTCAGTAATCCAAAATATAATATAAAGAAAACACATTGAAAAGCATGGGTAAGTCAGCACCTCTAAATGTATTCATTTATTTTTGCAATAACATTTGCTTTATTATACTAGCACAAAGAGAGTGGTTTCAGTTCCAAGGTTTCAAAATACAGCAGCTTGAATTAGGCCTGATTAAAAACTGCACGTCTCTATGAACTATGCCTACTGATTTTGTCAGCTTCCCAAAACCAGACTGATCTGCAGACTACATAAAACTCAGCACTTATTAAACACAGTCTCCAACAAATCTGCATGAAAATTAAATTTTGCTTTCATCAAGGAGTGCATAAACATATGGAAGGATGTATAATCTTATTTATCAAAAACCATTTGTATAATTAAACACGAATATCATAAAAGGTTGCCTTAGGTCATCATTTGCATGAGTAAGTAATTTGTAGAATGTCAGGTACAATAGACAGAATAGATGGATGTGTGAGTGTATAGGGTTAAATTAGGCTCAATAATAGCCAACCACATAGTGATCAATCAGAATGATAGATCTAAATGGCAATACAAGAGGACTGTCTGAGTGATTTTTAGTATAAGTATTCCTTAGTAAGCTTTCATGTTGAGCAGTTCTAACTACAGTAAAACACGTTCTCACGTAATCTCTGGACAGTGGTTTTTTTTTTTAAAGTTCTCATCTTGCTTTTTTTAAAACAGACCCTGGAGAACTTTTAGTTTTCTGAATTTACAACACCTACGTTCAGGGAGCTTACATTTTAAAAGGGGTCAGGTGCAGGAGAGAACCAAAAACATACAAGGGCCTTAAATGTTGTGATTCAAAAACTGTAGATGTCAACTAAAGTTAAAGAATCAAAGTTACTTTCTCGTACTCTTGCTAGCACATAATACTACTAAAGCAAACTCTACTACAAATGAGATCCTATACCAAAAAGTTTGCGCAGCGTATTTTTCTTTCAGTGATCTCTGCAGAGAAGTTTTCATAAAGTCAAACTCTTTTCAGTCTACTCCAATAGGTCAAACACTATCTCGCTTAAGTCCTTGCTGCTACAAAGATTTGACAATAGTTGCTCGTTTTAAGGAGCATTTTTCTTCATGGATGGAAAGTTCTTAGGCAGGGTGAAGTTCGAAGAGATCCACCTGTATTGACTCAATACCAACCTTGGGGTGAAATGCTCCAGAGTTTTATTCTGAACTATGGGAACATGCCTGTGAGGCCTTAATGAGCAAATCATTTAACTTCTCTTGGCCTCAGTTTAGCCATCTGTAAAAGGGTAAATGGGCATAAAAATACTTTCCTTAGGGGAGTGTTGTGATAATTAGTGATAGCAAGCACTTTGAGAGTCTGAGATATAAGTATTAATTGCAGACATAAATGCTAATATTTAGACACCTGCCTGAGTGTATATGCAAATCAGACAGTTATACATCCAACTGCTAGCATTTGCACCTGCAGTCAATTGCACCTATTAAAAATTGAAGGCTATGTCATGATCCCTTAAAAAATGCATCACACGGCATTCATGAACCATTACAGCTTGTTGCACTGATTAATGTAATGCTATGTGGTATGCTTTTGTACACAAACAAAATAGAAGAAAGTCTTTTGAAGTTGCACTGCATCATTCTGAGGTGTGATGCAGTTAACATAAGGGGCATGCAATAATATTCATAAAAGACTCTGCAGACAGAAGCATCACCTGCTATATATATTGTATAAAGCCATAAAAAATAAGCTAGCCAAGAGCAGAACAAGGGTAAGAGTGTGGGGGAAGTGATCATGGCACTAGACTACCAATGTAAGTGGAGACTTTGGGGACTACAGTGTATGGAGAGAAGAAAACCATCAAAATAAGGTACTTGTTACTTTAACTCTTTTAATATATTGCCTCAATAATCATTAAGTCTTACATCATAGTGCGTGGAATCAGAACCCTGCCAAAATCTGTACAGCCATTAGTGGGTGCAATGTCTCAAGAAAGCCACGAAGGGGCTCCAAAAGCATCTACAGAAGGAGTATTTCAGACCTCTTCATCAATTTGCTGGCCATCTGCCCAGACAACACTTTGAAGTAGGGTCAGAGAGAAAGAAGCTCTCTGGAGGCAATATATTCAGAGAACTAGAGAATTCCAGTCACAGGTAAGCAAGTTTGTTTTCTTCTTCATAAATGAGCCTCCATAAACCCCTGTTCTTGGAGACCGGTGAGCAGCAATCACCCAGAACGGTCATATGGCAGCTTCCAAGTCTGACAGCACAGCCAAGAACTGGCAAAACCTGGGTTACACGTGACTGTCCTACAGACCTTAATCATAAGGAGTGGCAGAAACATGCTGCAAAAGCTGCCTCAGCTCTAGCACAATAAGCCTGCCTTGGGTAAACTCTCACCTGCAATAATGTCTGTGGATTCTTCACAGCACACCCACTTTCCCAAATTCAAGGTAGGGTGACCAGACAGGGGGTGGGGGGCAATAGGTGCCTATATAAGACAAAGCCCCAAATATCAGGACTGTCCCTATAAAATCGGGACATCTGGTCACCCTAATTCAAGGCCAGTTCCTCAGCAAAGCTGAGTACCGACAACTCCCACTGAAGGCAATTAAATCTGTTTGGCTTTCAGACATGGATGAAGATCACAGAATCATAGACAATGGGGATGGAAAAAGCTTGTTAGATCATTGAGCTCATCTCCCTACCCATGCAGGAATGGTCCCTAGAATACTTTAAAAACTCAGGTCTTTACAAAGGAGCTAAAGTTTTGAGCAAGAAAACGGATTTCTTTGCAGCAACATAAAATAATATGTAAAGTTATTCAATCTGTACAGGAAATCCTAAAGGGAATTAAAGGGAATGGCTGGACATAACTATGCCTCAGTGCAGGGAGATGGACTAATGACCTCTTGAGGTCCCTTCCAACTCTACGTTTCCATGATTCTATGACATAGGCCAATAGCCGTCATAGCTGAGGTGAACCACCAGAAGAAGGAAAGCTCCTCACCAGTGGGCAAGCAAAATGACTTCTCAGCAAATGAATAAAGAAAGGGCTACAGAAGCTGCCAAAATAACACTAAAAAAAGAGTGACTCACACCTAACGTATCCTAGGGGAGAGGCAGCTCTGAGTTAAGAGAGTAGACCAGGGGTCTCAAACACACGGCCCGCGGGGTTATTTCCTGCGGCCCGCCAAGCTCCCCTCCCCCCCGCTCTCCCTTCCCCGAGTGCGCCGCATCCCTCCTCATGTGGCCCTCGTGGTGATTTGAGTTTGAGATCCCTGGAGTAGACACAGAATCAGANGAAGCTGCCAAAATAACACTAAAAAAAGAGTGACTCACGTATCCTAGGGGAGAGGCAGCTCTGAGTTAAGAGAGTAGACCAGGGGTCTCAAACACACGGCCCACGGGGTTATTTCCTGCGGCCCGCCAAGCTCCCCACGCCCCCCTCCGTCCCCCCTGGAGTTATTTCCTGCAGCCGCTAAGCTCCCCTCCCCCCCGCTCTCCCTTCCCCGAGTGCGCCGCATCCCTGCTCCTCTGCCTACCTCCAGGCGCTTCCCGCTGCCAAACAGCTGTTTGGTGGCGCTTAGTGCTTTCCAGGAGGGAGGAGGAAGGAGCGGGGAGCCGTGCGCTTGGGGGAGGAGGCGGAGAAGAGGCAGGGGAGGGGCGGGGATTTGGGGAAGGGGTTGGAATAGGGGCAGAGAGGGGGCGGAGTTGGGGTGGAGACTTTAGGAAAGGGGTTGGAATGGGTGCGGGGAAGGGGTGGGAAGATGTGGGACAGGGGCGGGGCCTCATGGAAGGGGTGGAGTGGGGGTGGGGACGGGGGTGGGGGCTTTTGTACCTTTATATGAAAAGGTGTCAGTGATGTGACCCTCGGGCCAATGTACTAGTCCTCATGTGGCCCTCGTGGTGATTTGAGTTTGAGATCCCTGGAGTAGACACAGAATCAGAAAAAATAAATCAGAGCTCTTGACCACCTGACACTGACCATCTGAAGAAGTGCAGTCCCGGTTAATTTAGTAGCAGTATTGTGAAAAGAGTTATGTTCTTCACACACTATATGCCTCCCAAACGATGGTAGACACGTATATTGGACAGATCAGATGGAAGTCCCTTTAAACACTCTGACTCGCAGGAAAGTTCAAAAGAGGGGATTTGCTGTTCATACTGAGGCTAACACAAGTTTGGCAATGGGCTATTAAAGAGGAGACCGCTTCCAGTATTGAAGAGGATTCATCTGATATTGGGGTAAGTGACACAGCATACACTGCCATGAGATATAGTGTCCTACAGTCACCTATGTGTCTGTGAGAAACAGAAGGCCAGATCAAACCACACCTGTGCATGGATGCACAAGACACAGAAAAGGATGCAAGGAGCCAACCTCTTTACCCCTGCAGACAGGTCAAGCATAATTACAGTCCTTGCATACAGTAATAAGCCCAAGGACTCCACACATGTAGCACTGCTGTTGGTGCTAGCCTTTCCTGCAGGACCTCTCTATACATGCCAGCAGAGCTGGACCTTTGCAGGGGGGAGTGCGTAGCATTTTTCAAGGATGATGCAGTGGCTATGCTTCCCCTCAGCTCCCTGGACCTCTCAGAGACATTGTGCCGGTTTCAGTCCTCACTTTTCAGTTTCCTGAAATCAGCCTCCAATCTTAAGGTTGCATAAATATTGGATTTTTGTAATGAACAGAGATATTTTTGTTTCAGCAAAAACAGGACTCTTATTAAATAAAGGTAATGGGGCTTGTGTGATTAAGTCCCTGCACATCCTATTAGCAATGTTTAGAAACAAAAGGCTCAATATTTTGTTTTGGCTGTGCTGTGCACTTGCACTGGGACTTTACAAGAGAAGGAACAGGTAGTTTCAAGCCATCTTTGCACTTTCCCTATTCTTGGGCCTGTCTAGCCCCTAGCATAAGTAAGAGCAGTCTCAAGGACACTTTATTTTATACACAGCTGCACTGGCACTCATGAGCCATTCTTGCAACTAAGTGGCCAAAGTGCAGCCAAAATAATTTGGGGTTGCTTCTGCAGAGACAACACAATTCAGAGCATAGTGCAAAAAGTCCATCTCTATACAGATCTGATGTGTCCATCCCTGGAATAGTGTATTAATTTCTGGGCAACACCTTACCAGAAAGGCATTGACAAACTTAGAAGAGTTCAGAGAAAAGCAACATAAAACATTCCTGGTGCTAGAGAGACTGATTTATGAGGAAAGAAAAATTAGGAAAGATAATAGATTAAAAGAGCTAAATAGATAGAGCTTGGTTATGAGACAAGGGGAGCAGCCATAACTGTCTATTAATATTTGTGAAGTGTAAATATCAAAGATACAGAGGGATTATTTAACATGGCACATGGGGGTATAACTAGAATTGAAAAATGAAATTGAGAATAGAAAGATTTAGGGAAAACCTCCTGCCAATGAGATCTATTAGGCTGTAGAAGTACCCTAGGGGAAATGGTGAGAACAATTCTGAACTGAGAGGGAGATGGACTTGCTGGGAGCTAATAGGTCTTTCTAGGTAGGTACGTATATGCTCCTCATTACTGTAGCATCTGAGTGCTTCACAACATTGATGAATTTAACCTCACAAACACTGCTGCAAGGTAAGGGGCTATCATTATGCCCACTTTACAGATAGGGAACTTAATTCAGAGAGATTTAGTCACTCGCCCAAGGTCAGACAGGGAGTCCGAGAGACCTGGGAACTGAATCCAGACTGCCTGAGTCCAAGTGCAGTGGCTTACCAACAAGACCATTCTTTTCCCACAGCTTGAAGATCGGGCACAGCTACTAGATGGCAATGCAAACAGCAAGATATAACAAGTTTGTTCTGCAAGAACCGCCTGGCTTTAGTTGGGCATATGGCATTCTCACAGCTTTCATATTACTGGGGGGACATTTAATGTTTTCAGCCACATCATGGCCTAGTTCTTCATCTGGTTATTCATGCAGTTTAGGAGATTAGGGATATTTAGTCTCCAAGGGGACATTTAGACCCCAGGTTCTCTGCAGTCCCATGCATTCACTGCTATTTAAATGGTTCCTATAGCATTGATGGCTCTTGATTCAACAGGTACATTAATAGTCCATAATCTTCAGGCACATCTGGACTTACAAATCTTGATGCCTGAGCGTTGCGGCCTTAATGACCCAGGTTCTGCTCCCATCATTGAGGTTAAAGAACTTCCATGGACTAAAATATTTACAACCACAAACACAGCTGATCAATTCTGCTTCATTGTTCTCCCAAGGCAGCGCTTTGACGATGTAATAGATATCCTCAAACTAACTTGATAAAATCTGATGCAGATGCCCATATGGCTGGTGACATCGCTACCTAGCAAAAACCAGTTATTGAAGCAGAAATTTCCTTATGCTAAGCATCCTTTAATTTAGCAGTCAGCAATGGAAGGGATTGATTTACCATTGCCAAAGAGTTAAGAACATAAACAGAGTATTTGTAAGGGTCTGGAAACATCTACTTTTAGCCAGCGCCCACCATTTTAGCAAACAGCACTCGTGCACACAGCACAAATGGCAGCATAGCTGTGCATTTCTGTGACGACCAAAAATCCCTCACTTTTTCAGCATGGTGGAAAATTTCAAATCCTACATCACCTGGTTTTACTGTGCAAGGGATAAAATCACACCCCTATTGGAGGCAGGCTGCAGGACTACAATGTATCCCTTCTGTAGCCTTCCATGACCACTACTCCTGGAGTAATGACCACTCCTGCCTTATATCTCGTATGTAGGTGTTTCCAATCACTGCATAAGTGCAGATCTAACAATCCCTCTCCAGGTCCACTGCTAATACACCTCTGCCAGCAGGGAGCCCCCCTTCCATGTGCAAAAGCCATGCTGAGGAGCAACTCTACTCTGCCCCACTCACATGCACTGCAAGGGTCCCACGGTGTGAAAGGACTTGGGGTCAAATCCTGCTCCTGTTAAAGTCAATTCCAAATCTCCCATTGACTTTGCAGAGAGCTGGATCAGGCCCTTGCTTAGGGCAGTGTTTTCAGACATTACTGCTGCTTTGGGATCCCTCCATTTCTGGGTGCCCTGCTTTAGACATTTTGAAGGGACCTCATTTTCAGAGGTGTTCCTATTGACTTCAGTACAGGCGAGGTTGCTCAGCACTTCTGTTTAGATGTCTAAAGTTGAGTACCCCAAAATCGAGGCCCGCAAAATCACTGGCCGCTTTTTGCAAATAGAGTGCAATGGGGGTATTTTAATGACTGCGCATACATTCTGGGAATAAAACTCATGAAACTAAATTATTAGCTGTCTATGAAAAATATCTTAGTCATTTTATAACTAATATTAAGTTACTGGGTGTGATTAGGGCAAAGGCCCCACTTGCATAGTATTTTGCTTTGTGCTCTGGTGTAATATAATGCCAGGAGGCATTGCTCATGGTAGGCAGGATTTTAATCATTGCCTCTTCTATGTACAGTCAGATACAGTAGAACCCTCTCTAGCTGGTCACGTAAACTGACTGTCACTACTGGGTATCATTTTCTTCCTAGCTACTTTTAGATATGAATCAGCCTCTCCCCAGACAAAGCACAAAACAATACACTATTATTATTATCACCACCTAGAGGCCATAAACAGTATCAGAGACCCATTGTGCTAGATGCTGTACAAATACACAATAAGAAATGATCCCTCCCCCCCACAACTTGCAATCTAAATGAGATAGACAGGGAGGGTGGAGAAAGGAAGTCCCATATCCTCATGTTACAGTTGGGGAGATGAGGCACAAAGAAATGAAGTGACTTGTCTGTGTCAGAGCCAGGAAATTAATGGAGATTTTCCAAGTGCCTGTCCAGTGCCTTAGTTACAAAACCCTCCTGCCCCTCTGGCATTTAGTTAACATCCATAGTAAAGGCCTGTAGATCACATTCATAAAGCGGGGTGGATTTCAGGCATGTGGGTTCTAATGATTCGATAATGTGTTAGGCCAAGTTTGATCCTCTCAACACTACTCTATGTCTTGACTAATAATCGCATAACACTATTAAAACATTAACAGTCGTGCTAATGCTAAATCCATTCTTGGGGGGAAATATCACAACAGCAAACAGTTTGGGGATTAAAAAACATGTCAAAATGTAACTGCAGCTCGTTTCATATAATGCACTGTTAAACCAGTAATTAATAAGAGATGTAAACAGGTTTAACTCTAAAAAGCCGACAATTTAATAATTTGCTTCCTATGGGTATATAATGATATAGTTATCCCATTCCCCTGAGAGAGATAAGCAGATATTAAAAGGTCTTTCCAATACCTGTAATGGCTAAGGGCAACAGCTAATTCAATAGATTCGATCAAAATCACCACTCCTTTCGCTGCTACTGATTTATTACTTTGGCTGTAGTTAGTCATCACTCATTTTAGTTTGCTTTTCAGTACTCATAAATTATGCCTCATAAATAAAAAGATACAATCAAGGAAATCATATCAATTCATCTACATCCCTGGAGTATATTTTCCCATGGTACTCACACTAATGTCTTTTTAAAGGATAGCTTTTGAATATGTCAGAATCACAATATACCAAAAAAGGTCTGGCCAGAGTTGTACCTTAATAGGTTCACAGCTAATGTGGGAAGCCAATAAATCTGCTCTGATACCATTATTTAGTTAAATGAACAAAACTCTAGGCTTGATTCATAAACACACGACTTGTGTGCATGGATTTGGGACGATGTTGCTGTGGCCATACACTGGCATGCAGCTGAGGTTTCTAAATGTGGAAAAATGTGTTTGCAAAATTGCTCTCTGTCTCCTCCTTTTCATAAACCCCACAAAGACGAAGGACACATTTCAGTGCAGTAAGAGGCACTTGGAACTGTGATCTCAGTTACACCAGTGAAGCAAAGAAGTTACTCTGGATTTGCTGAGATCAGAATGTTCCCTCAATTCACTTCTAATCTGAACACTTTGTGGAGTGGGTACTGTGGATTTTAAAGAACAAAAACTCAAGGAAGTGTTCATTTGTTTGATTTTGAGGTCCCACTCACACTTTGTTTTTGAAACAATCTAATTATGTCTTCAGAAGATGTATAAATACCGAGACCCTAAGAGTTAAGTAGAAGCAAACTGGTCCAGATGAAATTAGAAACAACCTGAATTTTCACATTTTCTGTATATTGCGGGGTGGGGGGAAACTTGATTATGGTCATTTTGTTGTGGTTGTTTAATCATTGGCACATACCTCTGAACTCCAAGTCTAGGCTGACATCAGAAGCCTAAATGCTAAAATATCATGAAACACACTGTTCACATGGAACTAGAAAGTATCAAAACTCTTATAAGAAAATCTGCTCTCCCGAGTGAAGGAACAGAGAGAAAGAAAGAATTTTTATTTAATTTATGCCATCACATTTTATCGCATCTTTCTGGCAGGGATGGAAGAGGAAAAGATGAGCTGAAAGGATGAACGGGAAGAAGTGAGACAAAAGGTGAGGGTTATTTCCAATTGCTGAAAATCCATCACTGGCCAGTAAGAGATCCAACCCTTATTTCACCCCATTTTAAGCCAGAAGAGTCGCTTAGTTATTTGTCAGTAACTAAGCACCACAAACTGGAGCTGAGCCAAAAAATTGTCAGACAGGCCAGCAAACAAAGGACTACAACCGTCATTTCTTGAAGCAACCAAGAGAATTCAAATGCTTTGTACTTTCCGTAGTTGGATGTTCCATTACCTTAGCAACATTATACAAGCAGCTAAACAAACTTACAAAACATCCTGCCCACGAACAACATTAGGAATACAAGCCGTATCTACCTTCGAGGGTCCTGTAGGAGCACCCAAAACATGCCTCTCCACTTTCTCAGGTATTTCTCCAAGTGCATTTCCCGGACCTTTCATATAGCCCCAGTAAATGACCTGTGAGCAAGATTGCTCTGCAGGGGTCAGGGATGGATGGAATCCTCAGCGGCTGCTGCAGCCTCCCTCCATGGAGAAATTGGTAGGCTGATGTGTCTTCATAGCTGCAGATCCAGCTATGTGTCTATACCCCTTCACCCCCAACACCCCTTGTGTACTCCCCACAGAGCACAGCTCCACATGTAGGGGTAAGGGTCCCTAGAAAGGGCTTCTTCCATCCTTGTGGGGAGCTGAACAATGTTGTTTCTGCTGCCCTTTGGATAGTCAGGATTTGCAGAGGTGAGAGCAGGATGTGTCCCTAAGCCAGGAAAGAAACATTAAAGTGAAGGAAGGGGCCAGAGAGTACCAGAAAAATGCGGTTCCAAGTATCTCTCCTGGATCTCCTACATAATTCAGGGGTTATGAAGAGGTGGACCAATGTACCACAACCTTTCTGAGGAGCAGGGCAAATACATTATACACCAATAACTCTGCTGTCAAACGGAAAAGAACTAAGCTCCCCCTCTTACATGTGCTCACCACAGACACTGTCCTTCAGCTGAGAAGAACTGGATGAATCATTGCTGCTCTTAGACTGGCCAGATGGGTTGCTGTAAAGCAACATTCAATGCTCTCTCCTCCCAAGGGTCTGGGCATGCTGTCTCCAGAGTGCTCCCAGTCCAAAGGGCGAGGAAGCAAGAGACTAAACATGCTGCACGAGATCCTCAGCTGGTGTAGGTCAGGGTAGGTCTGTCGAAGTCCATGGAGCTACACTGGTTTATACCAGCTGAGGATATGGGGTAAAATTTTCAAAAGCACCTAATGGCCAGATTTATAAAGGTATTTAAGTGCCTAAAGGGGTAGATAGGTGCCTAGTGGGATTTTCAAAAGTGCCTAGTGCCTAATTTCCATTTGAAATCTATAGGAGTTAGGTACATAGGCCATTCTGAAAATCCAGCTAGGTCCTATCTGCATCCTTTGGCACCTAAACACCTTTAAAACCTGGCCCTTAGTAACTTAGGAGCGTAAGTCCCATTTTCAAAAGTGACACATGCGCTTAGAAGCCTAGGTCCCATTGACTTTCAATTAGACTTGGGCCCCTAAGTACCTAAGAATTAGGGATGCAGGTCCTAAATCACTCGGGTACTTTTGAAAAGTTCCCCTGATCTGCCCTTATAAAACACTAACCACAGGGCTGATGGGCAGGCTCAATTATATGAGCTTCCAGTAAAACATCAGTAGAAAAGAATGCCGCCAAAATTTCTGACCTCAGATTAGATGTTAATGTTATATCCATCAAACTGAATCCTGGTAACTAACAACATTTCTAGAAGTGCTGCAGAGGGCCCAGTCACAGAGGTTTGATTTTATCTGCATTCAGCTGGAGGAAATTTAGTTGCATTTAAAGTTTTATGTCCAGCAAACAAGCCTCCAATGCAGAGACAGCAGAATCAATACTGTGCTTAAGTGAAATATAAATCTGGGTTTCATCAGCATAATAGTGAAAGCCAAGCCCTATACTTATGAATAATTTGTCTCACAGGCAACATATAAATTGTCAACAATGGAAAGGCTACGAACAGATCCCAGAGGGATGCACAAGTGACATCAGCAGAAGAGGAACACACACACACAAATCTCTCACTGGAACAAAATATATTGCTGCTGGCCAAGAAGGAACAAAACCAATTCAGGGCCTTGCCAGATAGCCCAGCCCAGTTACGGAGTGGAACCAAAATAAAAGATAGAGTTTCTTCCTGCCTCAAGTGCAGCACTTCGGTCTAGAAAAATTAGAACATACAGACAACCTGAGTCAGACATCATCAATAAATCATTAAAACCCTTGACTCAAACAGTCTCTGTGCTATAAAAAACAACTTGAAAGCCATACTGATTGAGCTTCTGACTGAGATACCAAGTAATTAAAGGCTGGTGCAAGGAAGAACACAATGTGCATTAAAGAATTTTTGGTAAAGTATTGGAAGCATAAAGAGGCAGTGGCAGCATCTAGCATGGGGCGGGGGGGATTAACGAAGGTGGAACTGTAGTCATTTGAAAAAGCAAGGGGATATCCAGCTCATGAGTCTGTGGCGGCAAACAGAGGCAACATAGCAGTAAGCTCAACTGTGGCATAAGGAACAGAGCCTAGGACTTTCAGCTCAGAAAATACAGGACTCCACCTCTTCAGCTAGAGGAGAATCACCACTATTTTCTATTGTAACTCCTCTCCCACCTCCCCACACACACACTTGCCCTTGGGTTTCCATTTTTGAGGATTTTTTTAATGCCTTAGGGCACATACAGGGCCACGTTAAGTGATGAGATCTGGTATTCTTTAGAGCAATTTTACCATCAAGAAATTAATATAGCGTGAGGAGAACAGATTTCACATTACTGTGGGCCCATATATGGGTCCCTGAGGGATTAAAGAACATCTGAAAAAGGCAAACCTGAATACAAATACACACCAATACTTGACACACAAATGCATAGACTTCATCCCTGACACACACGCAGTTGCCAGTAAAGGTTTAACAGTTTTGGTCAAAACAGGATTAATTGAAGGAAAATATTCCCTCAAGTATTTTAAGCGTGAAAAGTTTCCAGCCTCTAAGTGGTGTGTTCTATTTTGGAAAGAACCCTCGCAGTGTCCCTAGTGCTGTTCAGTTCACTGAAGTTTAAGGAAGGAGTTATATTATTAGCAACAGTAGGAAATCCAATAATTGGAGCCCCATCATTCATGACTGGAAACACTCTGCTCAGAGATACCAGTCCTTTTCCTCAGAACAAAACCAATGAAAGTCATTACATTTCTCAACCTGGGGCTATCTAAGATCTCTTTCACTGATCTCAACAACACCAGAGGAAAAAGAAAAGATTATCTAGATCATCATATTGGTAATAAAGATCTTTCTAAACACACTGTAGTGAATCCATTTCTCTCCTATCATTCCAAACCCATTTCCGTCATCCTTGCCACAGTTCCTTTGGGGTCCTGTCCCTGACCATTGTGGAGCCACTGGAGGAGGACAAGGAGAGCCATTGTATTCCTTCCTCCAGGCCCCAAGGCATAGTCAGGGGCAGTCTTGAAAGATTGTGTTGCTCATATTAACAATGTAGTTCCTTAGAAATAACTCTGTATAGGCCCAAACCAGCAAGAACACTGCACTAGCAGTTGAACAGAGCTGCAAAAGGCTCTGATATGTGAAACAGATGTCCACATAGATGAACAGGGTGGGGTGGAGGGAAAATCTCAACAGCACGGCCCTGTGAATACATCAGCTTTCATCTCAAATCAAAACAATTCTTGAAGTTCAAAAACTCAATTTACATAAGCAAAAAAGAGGGAGAGACTCAAGGTGTACTGAAGATCTCAAAACTCACAATATATTATGCAGCACTTAACCAAGAGTGAGGACCCACTGGTGTCCTGTTATGGGCAGAGGAGAATACTGGTTCATGTCTGTGAAAATGTGATCACTTTGCTATGAAACTACACATATTTACATTTACTGCTAACACATCCAGGGCTAGTTTTTGGTGAGGTTGTAAATTCACCAGATTCATATGAAAACATGAACTGAATTTCAGAAAATGATACATTGCTAGGGGACCAATGGAAGTTAAATGCATAGATGTGAAATCAAATATGGCCATAGATTACTAGTAATCCTGTGTGATAAAGGAACACTATGAAGGGATATGTGACTTTGATATTAATGGAAAACAACTACAGGCCAAAGAAACTCACTTGCCTCAGAGTCATGGGACTTTTGCAATCAAAGAGGATTACTTTAGAAGGCCCATTTCTGCAACCCTTACACTCACTGAGTGGTACCTTACTCTGCAAACAGTCACATTGATTTCAATGGGACCATTTGCATACTGACGTAAAATACTATTCAAACTCAGCAAAAGTAGCAGAATTGGTCCCGTAGCTACACCTTTAACCCCAAAAGAAAAGCAACAAGTACAAAATGAATATGAACATACAAAATAAAAATAACCCATCAACAGTGAATTAACTTTTAAATTTACCGTGAGACAAATATTTGTAATCCTACCACCTAAAATAAAATAATCCACTAACAAAACCAGTCCACCCCGCTTCCATAAAAGGTAATCTAAGGTAACAGTAAAAATAAAAATATTTGCACATTTGAAATAAAGCTACTAACAAGACCAAGCTATCTTTTAGCAATGGCACTTCAAAATAAGTTGGTACCACTAAAGTGGTGGAAAGCTCTGATGTGCAAGGGACACAAATTGGAATTAATGATTTTGATTAAGGAATGAAAAAAGAGCATTGAATGAATTTATTCCTCATGGAATGTTATCTTCAAGGTCTGATCTATTTTAAATAAATGTACAATAATTGTTTAAGTACAACAATACTATTACAATTAAAATTCAATTAAAACTGAAACACTATTTTATAATTATAATGAACAAGCATCTCTTGTTATTGAGGTGTACTGAAATCTTAATTATATCTGTACACCTTGTAGCTAACTTACTTCATTTCATACCTGATATTCATATTCTGTATAAGGCAGCAACTTGGCATCTTTGAAGGATGTTAAAGTCCCATTATAAACAAGCACCAGGTCTAAATTTATGTGGGTATGAGTTGCTTGTCTTCGGTAAAGCTCATAATATAAAATCTTCCCATTTGGCTGCTGTGGACCAGTCCACAGAATAGACGCGACTGACTGGAATCCATCAGAGCTTGTCTGCATCTCTATGAGAGGGGAAGGCTGCATTTCAGGGGGTGCTTCCAGAGTCTGTATGGATGCCCATTCACTAGTAGCGCATCCCTGCAGTGTGCATGCTTGAACTTGTACTTCATATCTTTGGAAACACAAATCAGAAACCAGTCAATAAGAGAATTACAACTGTACATATGCACTACACATAAGATTAGAATCAATTAAGGTTGTTTAGAAGGAGAGGAGTTTTCCTTACTTATTTTTGTCCATATTTTTGAGGAAGAAAGCAATTCACATTAGTGTGGTGAAGGGATGATGTAATTTCCTCTTGTGGGTCTGATCTTGTAACCCTCATGTGGCTGTCCTCATTTGTGTGAGTAAAATAAATGGGACCACACAGATGAGGAAGGGCTGTTGGACAGGGTCATTATTAATGGAAATGGGATCCAGTAGTGTTTATGTTTCCATTTAAAGTGAAATGTCTGCTTTTAATTTCTCTCAGTCTGTCATTTCTTTATATTAAACAGAAAACATCTTCCACAAGTGTTTGCCAGAGAAATTATATGGACATTGTGACCTACCCGTTGTCATCCAGACTCAGGAGATAAAAATGTCTCCATTGGCCACAGAGCACAGCAATCTTCCACTTGATCCGCCTCACTCAGACAGAATTTATATCCTACTTCCCCTATGTCCAAGTTTGGAGCGTGAGGCCTGGTTGTGACAAGTTTCACTGAGCATGTGCTCTGAGGTCAGTGGCACTGAGGGGGACAGCTTTCCAAGGCTGACTGACAGCTATTCTGTAAATGATCAGGTGGAGGGAGTATTAAAGACACAAACAGATAACATTAAAAAAAAAAAAGGAAGGAAGGAAGGAAAACATTAATCAAAGAGAGACACACAGAGATGCACCATTCCAAATGGCAAGAGACCAGGTCCAAGACAAAAATAATTGATTGAGTGAGTTAAAATTTTGCTGGCTGGGATTGAGGCATCTTGATGATTGATAAACCAGCATGTAATTGGGTTAATGTTGGCCAGAAAGGTCTTTCTTTGGGTGCAGAAGGCCAGGTTGGAGGTATTCGGTATCACAAAGTGGATTTATTAGCATAAAGTCATTGGCCCTTTGCTGCTCTAACATGGCCCAGCAGAGTTCCCAGGGAAGGGCTCAAGCTAAAGCATGTAAAGCAGACTCCAAAGCTTTCAAGAAATTATACACTGATGAGGCCTCCGTTTCCTTCTTTACATATCAGAGATAATATCGCAGGGAGATCAAACGGTCAACATCACTAAATTACAATAATAGTTGAATTGAAAGTACTTGAAGAGCTATATAATCTTTGCCTTTTTGGACTATTGCCTTGATTTTACAAAACATTAACTATACCGTATTATTAGTCTCTCTTAGGATTTAGATTATTTACAGGTACCATGTACAAAGAGTTGTCGACAATTTAAGGAATAAAAATGAACTGCTACACAAATAGATAAGAGGTGGTGATTAAATAACCAAGAATTTGAAAAAAAGATACTTTTACAAAAACAAGCAAGTTTGCTCTCACTTAAATCTGGTACACTATTTTAAATATAGCTTGCACTAAAATCTAAACGGCAAGTCTGTGCTTTAAACACAAAAAACCAAATTCATCCCTGGTATAACTCAACTGTCCTTAGTGCAGATACACCAGAGATGAGCTGCCCCACAGATCTTTGTTTTATGTTTTAATTCGGTTTATAAAACAAGGAAAAACTATTCTTGAATACAACTGACTTGCAAAAGTGGGGGGTTTGGGCAAGGCTGTGAGCTTGAGTCTGCAAAGGAGCCCCAAGCTGTCCCTTGCATTGCTTGTACCCTAGATTGACCTTGCATGCTTTACTGAAAAGGTAGACAGTTGATTTTTATTTATCTTGTCTTAGTGTGGACTTTGTGGGAATGAGAACTTTGGGGATCTGACCATGTGTTTGACTGAAGAAAATGTGAGACCCCGCCCCTCAAACCTCATTTTTCAGTCTTTAGGAAAGGTTTAAACACTAACCCAGTCTCAAACTTTTTGAATTATCCTGTGATATTCATTCAACAAAACTAAGTATTCAGAACTTACCTATGGTAGGGTTTTAGGTCTGCTGCAACGTAGGACTGTCTAACAAAAGAAATGTGAGAGGTGTCAAAGTCAACAGTTTTCTTTCCCATTTCAGCAGGCTCATGAATAGAGATCGTATAATTTTTTATATCACCACTGACTTTTGCAGGAGGATCCCAGGCCACCAAAATCTCCTTTGGGGCCCATGCCTGCAGTCGAGGAGGTAACATTCCAGATGGAGCAGAAGGGTGGGTTCTAATTTTAGCTGGTGGGCTAGTGGTGCTTCCTTGACTATTATTTGCAGTTACATCATAGCTGTATTCCATGCCTGGTGTTAGTGTGAAGTCAAGGTACCGAGTTTCCAGACCCGAATAAATAAGAGCTCCATCCCTCCTCAGCTCATAACTTCTGATTTTACCATTAGGATTCGCTGGGGTTTTCCAGGTGATTTCTATTGACTCTGATCCTGTGACTAGCAACCTGGGGGCTTCCATATTTAGTGGTGGAGCCTCCATTGTCAAAACAGATTGGGATATGCTAGATGTGCAGCCTCCATTAGTACAGGCAACCAGCGTGAAATCATACTGTGTGCAAGGCTGTAGGTTTGAAATCAGTCTTGATAAACCTCTCCCTACATAATACTCTTCATCCCTTAATTTTAATATGTACTTCGTGATTTCTCCATTTTGAATCTGGGGTGGTGACCAAGACGCATTAATCTGAGTGGCACTGATAGCCTGCAGAGATGGAGGGTTCACTAATGCTGGAGCTGCCTCTAGAGTTTGGATTTTGGCTGGTTCACTGGTAGAGCAGCCTCCCACTGTACAGGCAACTATTGCATAACTGTACACTGAATAAGGCTGTAAGTCTTCATCCATATAGTTGAAAGTAATAGCATCAAAGCTGAAAGGATAGAAAACCTCATTTTTTTGTAGCCTATATGATTGGAGAACACCATTTGGTTCTTCTGGGGAGAGCCATGAAATGAGCACTTTATGGGGGTTAACTGACACATAGGTTAGCCTAGGTGTAGCAAGACCTTTAGGGGCAGCTTGACTAGTCTTCGCCACTGACCAAGAGCTATCGGTATAGCCCACCGAATTCCATGCACGTATTTTATATTCATACCTTGTCCATGGCTGTAAACCTTTATCATTATATTTAAATGTATTATTTTCAGTGGTATATTCTGTGAAAACAATTTTCTCCTCTACTGTTGCTCTGTTCCCTGAAGCATTTTCTTTTGTGCATCTGTGAATAACTTCATAGTGAATTATTTTTCCATTTGGATTAATTGGCTCAGACCAGCTCAGTTCAATGTTGGTAGCATTAACTGACTGGATTACAGGTGCCAGCTGAGACGCAGGGGGTGCTTCATCTGTTTGGACTGGCTGTGGTGAAGAGCGAATGCAACCTGCCACAGTGCAAGCCTCAAGTACTAGAGTGTACAGTGTGAAAGGCTCCAAGCGTCTAAACAGGAACTGACGAGATAAACCACTATATTCCAGATTATCGTCATTTAAAATATTGTACGTCTGAGAGAAAAAAGAAAGGGAAATCATCAGTTGGAGAATTTGCAAATGAATTCTAGGTGAGATACTTATTTAGATACAATGTTTATCTTCATAACTTTATAAGGATTATTAATTTGTGACCCAGAAACTAATTTCCTTAACTCCTTATTAACAACATCTTAGCTTGTTAACGCCGAAAGAATATTTTAATCTACTTTTCACAATTAATGCTAATTTGTTTGCCTTTTGCATTTCACTCATCTTTGGCAGTGAAAATATACTAGTCAGTTTCACTTTTGATTATATTTACTTTCTAGTCAATTTCATTTCAGGGCTCTAATATCACAACATAAGGGTTACAAACCTTGCAGGTTAATATTTACACCCCAACAAAAACTGTTTAAAAGAAACCCCCGAACTTCATAGCAACATTTCTATTGAACTTTGTTGTAACAAAACCTAATGTGGGGCATAAGGCTAAATTAAGCTGAAAATATCCCTTTAATAGACACTGTTCTATAAAATGAAGAACAATATTAAACTCATTAGGCCTGAAAACATAGCCTTTAAAATATTCTTTCGTGTGACTTTGAAGGGCAGGATTTCTTCAGTGTTCTAGATACTCATAGTTGCAAGAAAGCATATAAGTAGTAATAAATATCTAAATTTGCATATACCTAGAAAGTAAGCATTGCTCAATCTCTTCATCACATCATGCTTGCGCAGTTGTGTGTGTGTGTCTTCAAAGAACTCCTTTTTAAGTCTAGTGAATTTTAGCAAAAGTTTTCAAACATGATATTTGGCATTTTCCTTTTAACTGTGATGAATGAGGTTTCAGGATCAAGATTACCTTAATTACTCCATTGGGTTTGGAAGGCTCTGACCATTTAATTAACAATGCCCTGCCTTTCTCTTTCTTCTCTACAGTGAAGTTGCTCAGACCGCTAGGTGAAGCTTCTAGCGTGGTCACAGAAGTCCAGGGACTCGAAACTTGGCCAGCGTTGTTTACAACCACAATGTTAATGTGATACGTGGTAAAAGGTTTCAGTCCAAACAAGTGAGCCTGATGCTTTGTTCCCTGCAGCAGGAATACAGAACATTTTCTCATTTAGTTTAAATGGCAATAATCAGTGTTTGTGGTTTACACTAGCATTGGACTGGGCAACTGGTGCTCTGACTCCAGAGATATCACAATTATTTCACAGCGTACCACATCTGGCAGCTGGGCTCACTGAATGTGCATTACTGCAGCTAAGCCTTGAATAGAAACTCTTGTGGTTTGTAGGAAGCAGATCTTCTAAGTAAGCTCAATTCAGCAAGGTGCTCTGAATCTTATCTAGCAAAGCACTTATGCACATGCTCAACTTTAAGCATGTGAGTAGTTCCATACATACTTAAAGTTAAGCATGCGCTCAAATGCTGTGCTGCGTCAGGACCAGAGTGGTCAGCACTTTGAAGGATTAAGACACTAAGATCTGTATTATGCTAGTCACAGTGGCTCTCTTTGTACATCACACATAGGGTGACCAGACAGCAAGTGTGACAGGGGGACAGGGGGTAAGGGGTAATAGGCACGTATATAAGACAAAGCCCCAAATATTGGGACTGTCCCTATAAAATCGGGACATCTGGTCACCNAGGGGTAAGGGGTAATAGGCACGTATATAAGACAAAGCCCCAAATATCGGGACTGTCCCTATAAAATCGGGACATCTGGTCACCCTAATCACACACCCTCCATAGTGTATTCAGGAATCATGTGAATACCATACTGATGGGTATCACATAATGTTCTGGCAAATTAAAGCAATGTAATCTGGATGTACACCAGCATCACTGAGAGTACAGTTTGGTTCCCATATTGAAAACATAACAATCCCAAAGGTTAAATCACCATTAGAAATGGAATAAAATGTCTCCCATAATTCACATGGTTAAGATGTTACCCAAACAACAAGTTCATAAGATAAGATGTACTTGGGTCTCTGCATTTCCTTAAAACGATGGTCTGTGTAGCGTTCAGAAATATAGATAACAATTTGAACAACCCACTTTGAAGAGAAGATGGCTGGAAATAAGCAGGAGGACTAACAAATTTTGCTATAAATCTCATTGGGGACCAGGATGAGTTTCTCCATTGGCCACTAATATATTTAATTCTGCTTTTGCATTGATTACATAGATGTCAGGAAAACGACTGATAATTTAGTTTCCTTTATGTAGCAAAAACTGCTAAAGTCAATTTCCTTGCTTCAGTAAGTCATATTAAGTTGTTAAATGTTAACACTAGAAATTGTTTAATATTTAAACATTTGTTAAGCTACCAGACTGATACAAATTTTACAGAAATATTAATTTCTTTTTTAAATATTAAAAGTTAGATCATAAATATTTAAATAGTTATTTCCCCACAACAAGTTAGTGCTTTAGATAAATACAGCACCACATCCGAATGACCATTATGAATATTAAATCTGAAGATGACACAAATACAGATGATCAACATACTTTTCTGATAAATTATTCCTTTTCCCGTTAAACCGGGCAAACACTGACAAGATTAATAATGCAAAAAATATAATTCTTTGTTAGGAATTCCCAGTCATCACTGCCAAAAAAGCATAAGCTCAAATGCAAATAGCAATCACCTCGAACAGATTATATATAAAAAAGCGTTGGCTGCTGTGGGACATTTAGAGATATCTTTTGTCATAAGAAACATGGAAAGCATGTGGGCTATAAAGCAAAAACATATGTATATTGTCAATAGCAGCACCTGTTCAATTACAGTTTATTTCAGTATGGAGAATTTAGTTCAGCCCCTAGATGGCAATACTATCAAACACTTTTTGTAACATGAGTACTTAATGATTAACAACCTGCATTCAGTCATCCAACATACTCAAGGCAGCCATTAAAAAAATAACAAAACTGATTTCATTATAGATTCTTTTAATAAACATTTATGGCTTAGATCCTTGAAAGTGGAAGCATTCAAACTGCCACAGCCAAACCCCTATACAGCTGAATGCAAAATTATGAACTGCAGGTTAAAGTACAGAGCTCAAATTGAAGTTCATGCTTGGCATAAAAATCTGGCATCAGAAATTATGTTGGCACAAAACATGATTAAAATTAGCTTTACAATTGGCTGTGGTCTGTATTAATAGTTTTTATGAGGACAGTTATCTAATGGCCTTTAAAAACAGAACTTTTAAAAGCCTAAAATTTACATCCCATGGTTCGGGGGGTGGGGAGAGGAGGGACCACATGACATTAAATTATCGCTTCTGAGTTGTTACACAAAGGCTTGTGGAAGGTTCAAATACAGGAATATAAGCATCAGACAAAAATCAATGGCTCTGCTTCTTGTCAACCATACAATCAGGGGAGGGGTTCTAGTAGCAACAATGCTACAAAATAAAGAATTTTCTTAAATAAAAAGAAAAATGGCATTGTTCCAATAATCCTCTATAGCTTTCCCACTAACGCCTAATGTTTAATTATTTACGGTCCTCACCAGTGTTTGAACTGAAACAGAGATGGAGGGATTTCCCTGCCTGTGGTTCATCCTGTCCTCTGGAGACTGAAAAACCATTCTTGCCAGGGATGACTTTCATCCCTGGCTCCTATAGACACTTCTTGACGTGCAACATGTTTACAGGTATTATTTTTTTTAAAACATGCTTGGGAGAAGTTCTCCTAGAATATGCTGCTAAGGCTTTATCCCCCACATCACCCTCTGTGAATGACTCAGATCAAAAGTTGATCTTTATAACATTGGAAAGAGGGTGGAATAATGTTTTAATTATTATGTCTTTAATTTAATAGTATTTAACATTCTTTCATGTGATGTTTAGTTCACAAATATTATGGTATTCTATAGTAATGGCCAATCACGCTACATCTCACAAAGTGTATCACTACAATCCTTGGGAATATTTAAGTATAGAATGGGGTATTTCTTAAAACTAGGAACAGCATTCTCATCATTCCTTCCAACTCGGTCTAGCTCCATGCAGCCCCTGTGGTCTTGACTTTGCAATCTGATTCACACAGGTGGACCCCTTCTGCCCATTGAGAACTAAATCAGCTTCAGTGGAACTCTGTATCACCGTAAGAGTCCACCCCTGCAGATCAGAAGTCAACACCCGCGGATCAGATTACAGGATCAAGGCCATTGCATGGAACACCCTCCCAATCCTTATTTGCAATTGCAAAGCCATCCACTCTCCACATTCAAATATCCACTGCTTCCATATTGCCTACAAGGAGTGAATTCATTCACCATTAAAAACTAACAAACATCAAGATGTTTGCAGATCATAACTGAGTAACCGTGAGATCTGATGGATGTAACCACTGTCCTTCTCATCCTTGCTGTTTATGGCTTATTATTCTCAGTCACTAGGTCATTACGTTAGGCTTAATCCTGCAAACACTTAGGTGTTTAATTAACTGTATTCACATCAGCAGTGCTCCTGTTAGATTTACTGGGGGCTACTCATGTGAGTAAAGTTACTTGACTGCCAGAAGCTGGGACTTTGTAAGCCCCAAGAGCCCCCAGAATTTCCAGGCTCCTGGAACCTTGACTCTGAGCGCATGCCTGCACTGCAGTTGGGAGGTGTGAGTCTCAGCGCAGGCAGAGACACTTGCACTAGTTCAGCTCGAGTTAGCGCACTAAAAATAGCAACGTGGGTGTTGCAGCACTGGCGGTGGCTTGGGCTAGCCGCACGAGCTCAGACCAGGGGATTGGGCAGCAGTATCAACACTGCTCTTTTTAGCATGCTAGCTCAAGCTGAGCTACTGTGAGTCTGTCTACTCACAATGGGAATCACATCTCTCAGCAGCAGTATAGACATGTCCTCAGAGCCCTGGCTGGAGCTGGGTCTCCCAGGACTTCCTGGCGTCTGGCTCCAGGGCAGTGAGTCTGAAAACCCTGCCATGCTGACTGCCCTGGAGCTGCAGACCTTCAAAGCCTGTGGTCCCCAGTCCCTGGGCAGACCGCATGGCAGAGAGCTTTCAGGGAACCAGGCAGGTTTTAGAAGTGGTTTGGAGAAAGTTAATCAAACCCAACTCACTTTTGTGAAAAATTTAGTTTTGGCATGCTGGCATTTTCCAACTAAACTGTTTTGTCAGAAAATTTCTGACCAACTCTTGCTGTAAGATGCAGCCAACCACAGTCTGTTCTGTCCTCTGCAGTCCAGAACCACACCTTCGAAAATGGAGGATGACCTCTGGTCTCTGTAGCCACATCCTTGTACAACTTTGACATCTACTCTACATAGAGACCACATCCTTTTGTGTGTTCTGAAAAGCAGCGGTTCTCAAACTTTACAGACCCTTTTCAGGTGTCTAATTTCTCTTGCATATCCGCAAGTTTTACCTCACTTAAAAACTACTTGCTTACAAAATAAGACATAAAAATACAAAAGTGTCACAGCACACTGTTACTGACAAATTGCTGACTTTCTCATTTTTACTATATACGGTAATTATAAATGAAACCAATTGGAATATAAATACTGTACTTACATTTCAGTGTATCGTATTTAAAGCAGTATAAATAAGTCATTGTCTATATGAAATTTTAGTTTGTACTGACTTCGCTAGTGCTTTTCATGTAGCCTGTTGTAAAATTACGGAAATATCTAGATGAGCTGATGTACCCCCTGGAAGAACTCTGCGTACTCTCAGGGGTGATTGAGAACCACTGCTGTAAACTGTCTAGCACATTTTGAGTTGCAGTATAAACAGATAACGATAAATACTTTGTCCAGCTAATTTCACTGCTCTGACTGTAAACTATGATCAAAGAAAAATTATTTGAAATAAAACCTTGTTTTAACATACTTTCAAAATATAAAATGAGAGAATATGAAGCATGAATAATTTATGCATTTAGACTCACTTCAGATTGCCTCTTTTGTTTGTTTATTTTTTAATTCATGAGCACTGAAGTCACTTAAAGTCCAGAAACAAATTAGCCTAGTCTTTCAGGCAGCTGAAAGGCAGTGGCATCCAGAATGCAATGTGCATGTCTTCCTGACTAACCTCTCCTGAGTAGCCTGCTCTTGGGGGGGGTGTGGGGGGGTGGGGGTGGTCAAGACTATTCAGAGTCTTAAGAATTCTGACAGTTTTACCCTGTCTACTGTGATTGCTCTTGACTACTTGAAGTGCCCCAAAGGTGATAACAGGGTCAAGAGGGTTTTGTAGGTTGAAAATGATCAAAAATTAGCATTGATCTGTAGCTGTCAATAATACTCTGTGTGGGCAGACTCTCTGCACAAATGTTTAAACTGCATAAAGCCACACAACCTACTCATCTTTGAGTCTATTGATCTGATGATCCAGCACTTTGTACTCTATTTTAAGATAACCCAACTTACCCCACTGCCTTAGATTCAGGGTATGATTTTGAAAAATAACTGCCATATTAGGAGAGCTACTGTACCATTTGAGAGCTGATGAACAGGTAATATGGACATTTATCACTTCTTTGGGGTAATCATCAAAATGCAGATGGTCATTAATCAGCTTTGGTAATTGTCCAGATTATTTCTATTTTCAGTATACTATAAGGAAAATTATTTCTCACCTTTTCTCTGTTTTCACTTTACATCCCCCAACATCCCTCAGGTATCTTCAATACAATGTCAAGGAGCCATATCATTCCTCCTACAAGTACAATACCCTACTCTCCTTGGTGGCACCAGACGCCCTCCCCCCACGTATGATGAACTCCAGTGGGTTAGGGATCCATGCATTGTTTTTTTAACATTCCATCAGACATCAGCAAGGAATCTTAAAATAAGGTAATTCAGCATGATGCTACCTTTTCCACAGAGCCATCCATCCTATGGAATCTCCCTTGGCAAGGTTCTAGGGGTTTGAATCATAAGGGAGGGCTCCATTTGAGCAGCACTGCCAGGGAGCTGGAAAGGAGGATGAGGTTGGTGCAGGGCACAGGGCCTCTGAGGGGATCACCAGGTACTGGGGACCGTACACCCTGATCATTTTGTATGGGGCAAGCTTTGCCCCACCAATGGGGGAAAACTGCACAAAGGGAACCTATCAGTTTTCCTCTTTACCAGTCTTCCTTGACAGGTACATAGACGGGGCAATGTGGCCATTGCTACCATCTTTGCTCAGAAAGTCTTAGGGCCAAATTCAGATGTGACGTATAAAGTGGTGTACATTTCACCATCATCATTTGTTATAATTTTGTACAGTGGAGGGAAGGGCGGGGGCTATGAATAAATTATAGGTTTAAAACAAATAAAAGGAAGTATTTCTGCACACAACACACAGTCAACCTGTGGAACTCTTTGCCAGATGTTGTGAAGGCCAAGACTATAACTGGGTTAAAAAAAGAAAAAAAGAACTGGATAAGTTCATGGAGGATAGGCCCATCAACGGCTATTAACCAGGATAGGCAGGGATGTAAAACCATGCTCTGAAGTGTCCCTAGCCTCTGTTTGCCAGAAGCTGGGAATGGGCCACAGGGGATGGATCACTTAATGATTGCTTGTTCTGTTCATTCCCTCTGAAGCACCTGGCAGTGGCCACTGTCAGAAGACAGGATACGGGGCTAGATGGACCATTGGTCTGACCCAATATGGCTGTTCTTATATTCTTAAATGCATCCAACAGGAGAGTATGAAACAAAGCTGGACAGAGCTTGTTTTATCTTACACTTTCTTATACCCTCCTAATAGTTGCTTTTCCTGCTCTAACTCCACCCTTCCACCATGCTGGTGCATAAGCTACAATAATTTACATGAATTTGGTCCTGAGTATTAAATCAAGCCCTTTATCGCTGGGCACCTACATAAGGATTTAGGAGCATACCTTCAAGCACCCAGGTTTGGAAATTTTGGCCTAAATTAGTATAAAAGGTGCAGATTCGGATTTTCTAAAGCACTGATAACGGGGTTTTCAAAATCATCTAGGCGTCTAACAACCATCCCATTATAAGTAACATAGGAGGACAATTCTCATTGATTTGTGGTGGAACTTGTGCTCTTATATCACTTAGTGCTTTAGAAAAGCCCACCTGCAGGGAATAAACATTTTATTAAACTAATGTTTAAGATCCAAATTTACACAAGCTAAGAGGGAAGGTACTGTACCTCTGGGGTCAGGCTTAAGTTATGAGTGATTACAAGTATCGGTTACAAGGTTGACAGGATACATACATAGCACATAACCAGCATAGACCCAGATTGGGGTGCGGGAGTTTTTAAAACATCAGTGGATAAGTGGGCTCGTGTATGCCACCCATAGAATGTATTTAGAGTCCAAGTTAGTATTGGTGTAGTGAATAAGTACATGAGTGGGTTGCACTGGCATTCTAGCCATATCACCCCCTCCTCAACTCTGTTACTAACTTCTTCTCCAATTCCCCTCTTCAAGGCTACACATGACTCCACTTTGTCCCCAACTCCTGCCTATATCTCCTGTTAATCTTCAGCCAGCTCCATACGCTCAGTCCTCCCTCTAGTTACAGCATCCATGTCTCCTTATGATGCACTGAGGTGCAATCACATACCACCCCCTTCACTTGGACGTCACTTGCAGCATACTTCTACTTGTATGCTCCATGTGCCCTCCCCTCTTCTCCGTCAAGTTCCTCCTTAAAAGCCACTCCTTTCCTGAAGCCCACCAGTGCTGATCCACCCACATATTCTTGCCCTTGAACTCTTATTGATTAACTCATGTTCAGAACCTCACCTATTTTGCAGTTCTACTCCTCTCACAAATATGGTCTGGAATATAAATTTTCATTTGTAAACTATTAGGGTTCTAGTCCTTATGGTTGTAAAGAAAGCCTTTTACAAGTTAACCAAATGGAAACTGTATCTGAATCTGTAGAGAGCATGAAACAATAGTTCTGAAAGGTGTGAGAATCTCACTGGGTTAATGCTAAAACCCCCTAAAGACGACAATTTTAATGTAATAATTTAAACTTCAGCTCACTTTAGCCGAAATAGCTAGTTAATATTTCTAGCCCACAATCTCAAACAACCTCCCACACCTTTTTGGGTTCCAAACATCCCCGCTGCTCCTTAGCCAGCTACTAACACTTTAAACTTTCCCCCAATGACCTCTACAATGGAGTATGGGCTGTCAATAAAAAAATCAATGCTTTAAGTACAAATGGAAAATGTGGGGAGTGAATAAAATAAACAGAATTCATTTTTAAATTAATGAACCCGGGGGCCAACATATTGACTGTAGTATTCATTTTCATATTTTATTCAATAAGATTTCCATTTTTAAATTTAAATGTAGCTATCAGTCACCAAATTTCCTGTTTTCTGTGCTGGATTAGACTGAAAGAGTCCAGCGGACGGCAACAAAAATGATTAGGGGGTTGGAGCACATGACTTATNTTCTATGATTTTATGATTGTCACAGGTTTCAGGGGAACTTGCTACAGAATTTGAGTCCAATTTGCCATGGCCTTGATCATTATAGGTGGGGCTGATAGCACCACCTCTAGTTTAGATTGCCCAATGCTTCCTCTTACAACAGCCTGTTTTTAGTTGGTTATAACTTTGACAAACGTTAACCATTTCGGCTGAAATTTTCCATGCTGGGTGTCTGCCTCAGGCTGAATGCTTTTGGAAAGTGTAAACAATAAGTTGTTTTGCAATGTTAGAAAAATCCGGCCTACCTTTTACTTAAGACGATCTAGTGCTCCCATGCTTTTGGAGTATGGAATTGAAAGTTGGCAGGGAGTGGCCTTTTGCTGTCCCAATAAAAATCCACCCATTTTTGGCCAAGTTATAAGCCTTTGAAAAAAAAAATCTCAGTTTGCACATGCTCCAAAGATTCCATCCTCCGTGAGCATGCTTGAGCCTCCCGCAGCTCCTAGTGCTGACTAGAGTGCATATGCACAGGCTCCACATAGCAACCGAGCATGTTTCATCCCCTCACAATTCTTACATGTAACCGGACTGTGCATGCACCACCACAACAGAGCAACCGAGCATGCTCCATCCCCCCTCAGCTCCTACATACAAACCGGGGGAATGAAAGGAGTAATTTGGGTCATGGAGCCTGATGAGACTGGGACTGGAAGTGGGGAAAGAAACTGTGGCTGGCTGCACAAGAAGAACAGGGGGGTGGAGGATGGCAGGAAGGAACGTTTTGACTGGCAGGGCAAGGAGATAGGGACTGAGAGCCAGAAGGCAGGAAGGAATTTAGGCAAATAACTGGGGTGGGGTGAGGGAACAAGGGTATGTGTGACTGAGAACTAATTGGCTGGTGAACACTGAGATCAGACAAGTAGCTGGAGGGAGATGGAAGACTGGGACTGGCTGCAAAAGGAGGCTGGGGTTGGGAACCAGTGGTGGGAGGAATTGAGGGCGAGATCTAATGAGATGCCAGGGTGTGGGTAAAGAACTGGGAGTGGCTGGGCAAAGAGAGTGAGACAAGGATACAGGGATGAGAGAGACTGCGACGAAGAGTTAGCCCTCAGGTGGAGGAGACTGAGATCGGAGGAGGAGCTTGTGGAGGGAGACTGGGACTGAGAGCCAGTGTTTATGAGGGGAGGAGGAGATGGAGAGAATGTAGCAACTCAAGCTGGGGCAGTGGGGAGAGACGGATTGGACAGGGAGCCAAGAGGTGGAACTGAGACTGGCTGGGAAGGAGACTGGAGACAGGGATTCAAGGCAGGAAAGGGACTGGGAGAGGAAGAGAGTGGGACTCAGATGGGGAATTAAGCGGGGAAACTGGCTGGGTAAGGAGACTGGGACTAGGATGAGATGTCTCAGGAGTGGAGACTGGGAGTGGATGGCAAGAAAAATGGGTCTGGGATGAATAACCATGGGTGGGGAAGATAAAGGACTGGGACAGAGACAGGTTAGAGGAGATGAGACGGAAGGGTTGTGACCACTAGAACACACTCCCTGAAGATTCCTGAGTCTCACCTTTCCTCTGTGGTCAGCAAATATCTGTGAAACCCACTGGTAAAGTGTGTCTCTCTTCCCCCCTTTAATGCCAGGCAACCTACTACTGCTGTCAGTTACTCTGCTGACTCAATGGCACAGGTTTCAGCCAAAGGTTCCAGTTCTGCTGCTGTACCGTGCTGGTGTCAACATGATGCTGCGTGATGGAATTTGTTTGTTTTTCAGTTTGCTTTTTTAAAAACCTAGGAAATTACACACAAAAACTATGTTAAAAATACTGCATAAGCAAAGCCAGCCATCAAAAGTTGGGAAATACCTATACAACCTTAACTCAACCTTCTTGTGTGTATGCACTGTGATATAGTCTTTAATGGCATTTTCACATACTTTTTTTACCACAGGACTCCTGGCGCATTCAGTGTACAGGGCAGACCTACACAGGGGGATGAATCAGGGTTGTGTAGTGAAGGAAACTGTTGTCTTTAGGACCCTGCCTCATTTGTTGCAGATGAAGATGTGTAGTGAACGATGCATGAGATTGCAGGAAGAGAAAGTACTGTCTCTTGGTGAAGGCAGTTGACTGCTGCCCTGGAGAACTGGATTCTTTTCACAGGTAGTCACTATTTGTGTATTCCTCATTTCTGGGTACACAACTTGAGATGCTTGGGTCTAACTTGCATAAGCACTCACAGCTGCAACTGAAGTCAATCGGAGCTGTGCTTTGAATGTAGAAAGTGCTATATAATCCTAAGTATTCTAAAAAATTGGGTCCTAGGCATCACAAGTTCTTCTTTCTTCATCTTTCCACACCCACAGGTGCATAGGGCATCTACTACTTTCCTCCATTTATTTCAGTCTTGTGTTGGTCTGTTCAGGCTTCTGAGTGTCATGCTGATGGATTTGGCTTCTTTCTCTACTGTTCTGCATAATGTTTCTCTAGGTCACCCTCTTTTTCTCTTCTCAGGTGGTATCCATTTATCACTTGACGTGGAAGTCGTGTTGGTGACATCCTTAAAGTATGTCCTAAAGACATCCATCATCATTCTCTTACCATGCTTTAGGTTGGTTTGCTCTACTTAGAATTTCTGATGTTGCAAGATACTCTTCCCAATGGACTCTGAAGATCTTCCCCACATATTTACTTTGGAATGAGTTAATTTACTTATCAATGTCTATTGTAGATTTATGAGACTATGCTCCATAAAACAGGACAGACATAATGCTGGAATTAAAAATTAATATTTTCTATCAGTGCTAATCATGCTGCTTTTCTAAACCTTTTCAAGTTTATGAAAGTTGTTTGCTGCTTTTGATATTTATTGCTTGACATCTAGCATTGTGTCACCATCATTGCACACCTCACTCCCTAGGTAAGTAAAATGACTTACTTTGTCTACTGTTTCTTCATCTACTCCGATGGCTGCTTTTGGGACATTGACAGTCATATATTTTGTCTTTTCCTTTTTGATAAATAAACCAACTTGTTTTGCTGTGTCAGAATTGCCAAAGAAGGGTGACCTTACCAACTGCAATAACTGGAGAGGAATCACATTATCCCAGTGCCTTGGAAAAGCATGTGCAACATTATTCTGGAACATATCAGGAAACAAATAGATCTCCAAATTAGAGAGGAACAAGCGGGGTTTAGACCACTGAGATTATGTACTGACCATATTGTTGTTCTCAGATATATTATAGAACAAAAAGTATGGAGTAGTAAACACCTCTTGTAATAAATTTTATAGATTTCCAGAAGGCTTTTGACAGGGTGCACAGAGTGAGTCTTTGGAAAATTATGACATATTATGGAATACCAGCAAAAATAATTAGAATAATCAAGGATCTATATGGTAATAAATATGCAGTCAGAGATCGTGACAACATCAGACACTGGCTTGCAGTGGAGTAAGGCAAGAGTGTATTATGTCCGTACTGTTGTTCACAGTAGTCGTTGTTTATGTCATGAGAAAAGTAACTGCAGAAGGCAACTGAGGAATTTTATGGACAAATGATAAAGCACACTTGGATTGCCTCATTTTTGCTGATGACATTGTGCTGTTTAGTTCAACACATCACTTAATGGAAGAAAAGGTACCTCAAATTGGGCATTCAAAATTAGTGGAAACTTTTGACCTTCATCCCTCTGTGCTTAATAATTCTATATTCAGAGCAGAGTTTGAATAGAGTGCTGTAAATAAGGGCTAGGGTCACACAATGAACACTGAGGATAAAGCAAAACATTGAGTAGCTGCTCATTAAGTGAGCACCGTCCATCCTGGTCATTAAATGAGACAGGAGTCCTATGGAAAAAATCATGTAATTAAAAAATGTAATAATGTAATTAAAGTATGTATCATAATGCATACACACAAGGGGGACAAATTATTTTTTATGCCATACAGGGAACCCTTAATTCTGGCATTTCTTAACTTTTGAGTAATTGAATTTGCAACCTTAATAATGCTCTTTTAACATAGTTTTTGTGTGTGAGATTATATTTCAACTTTTTAGCTCCTTGAGGAAGGGATCTGAGGTCCAAACCTGCTCCCATTTAAGTTAATGGGAGTTTTGCCATTGACTTCAATGAGAAATGGCTCCTAGTCCTATGAAGGCTCCACCTTTTAATCCTTGCTGATGAGCTTGGTCCTGCAACATGCTAAGAGTCTTCTGGTGGACTATGAATGTCCTCACCTCTTATGACTCAGCACATTTCCTATGGGGACTGTCCTACGGAAATCCATGGACTACTTAGGTGAGTAAGGTATGCAGAATCAAGCCTTCAGTAAAGTGCTATCTACATTTACAGTGCTCTGAAAACAATTAATAACATAATAAATAATATTATATTATAATAATATTGAGTATTTCTCTTTCTGACCAGAACAGGTTATATGCAACGGAGTCATGTATCACCATTGCCCATAACAGTAAGTACTTAGTGGCACAGTAAACAGCATTCTTTCTTGGCACACCATGATAGCTCAGGACATGCTGTAGTCTCAGAAACAGTCTGAATTCCCTGCTTTCACTTGAAAGCAAAGTACCATAAAGAAGGTGGTTGATACATTATACAGTAAAATGAAAGCAAGTGCATTTAACACACCACATTCAGTCACTGTTGTTGGCTTTTGGGTAGCAGCAGACTTTTAAATTATCAACAATGCCGTTGCTTTTTTGCTGGCAAGACATTATAGAAACTTCTTTTGTAAAGTCAGCACTTCAGTAGTTCACTCTGCTCCTATAGCAGCAAGACCTTCTTGTTGTTTTTTAATCCACAAAGAAAAACTTTTCTTTTTAATTTCCCTAATTCTACTGAATACTTGTTCCTTCAAAGAAATATGTCTCTGCACTGGTACCTGTCTAATGTTGCATTGAGAAATGCTGAAATCCAACAAGAGATTTCCCTGCATTACTAACTTAAAAAAATAAGGCAAAAAATAACAGTAACTTGACCTTCTGCTATAGATACCCTCTGTCAGACAAAGTAAAAATGTTTTGCTAATATTAATATTTACCCCTTGCAGCACTCCTAAGATGTAATATAAATTAAACCAGTGTCTTTTCCACTCCTCCCAACTTACATTTCTCCTATTTTTCCCTCCCAATATTGATAGTTATTATTCTCTTCTATGAGAAAACCAATTGGAAAGGGATGGAAAATATCTTTAAATAGTCTGGGTAACTGACTGGCCTTTTCTTTTCAGACTTTCCTTTCTATAAACCAGAATCTGCTACCCTTACTCACGCTGAATAGAACTCTACTTCTTGAGTAGTCACATGGAGATCAACGGGTGGAGTAAGTTACTATTCAAAATAAGGGAGGCAGAATCTGGTCTAAAATATTTAATATGGATTTTGAGACCAAATAAACAAATACAGTAGATAATATTTAAACTCAATTGCAAAAGAGTAAACTTCACTCTTGGAAAAATAGGCAAAAGTCAAAATTCTGCCTTTATTAGAGCAAGACATGCTTGGGAGAGGAAAAATAGAGCAGTTACAGCCAACCAGGGCCATCCTGATTGTGCCACATATTGTAATATCAAACATTACTATACACAGTGCAACAGGGTGGTAGGGCTTTTGTGTTGACCTAACCTTATAAGCAGTGGTTGGAATCTGCACAAACCAACTGATTCACTGTGGTCCTTGCATCTTCTTAGACCCACCCAAACATACAGGAGATGGGAATGGTTCTTTGGAGAGAGGAATTAGGGCATAGGATGGAGATGTCTCTGCAGGGATACCCTAGGAGCAGACAAATCTGGGCAGAAAGATCAGGCTGAGCTTTATAATTTCTGTTGTTATCTGAGTTACTCAAAGCTGAACCTCCGCGAGGGGGCAAGTTTAGAATAAATATAGTGTGTAAAAGCAGAAAAGANAGATTCTGTTTAGAGCCGGGTGGGAAATCCACTTGCTGGTACCCACTTTGGGCCCAATCCTGCAAACAATGTCAGGTATAGTCCCAACCAATATTCCTCCAATTTATCCATACTGTGCCACCAATATTTGTGGCACTTTAAAGAAAAATAAGAATCATGATTGCTGCAGCAAAGGGTTTAGATTTAAAGGCTCAATCCTGCAAACAGCAATGGGTTTTGTGCTTAACCCTGTGAGCACACCATTTGGGCATTAAGGGTTAATGTCATACCTGTCCTGGTACAGTGAAGCATAATTTCCATTATAAATATTGACTGATGGCCAGGATCAGGTTAGACTTTTTTTTTGTCAGAACATAAGACTTGCCATGGAAAATCACTGTGATGATCTGACTAGCCCAGTATCCCGTCTGCTAGAACGGCCAGTACTAGAGATAGAGGAAGGTATAAGGATCTCCATAATGGACTATACTGGAATAATCGGTTTACTGGGGAAGTAAGCCCTGGCAGTCAGTAGTTGGCTTATGCCCTAAAGTATGAGGGTTTCTGTCTTTTTTTAATCCTATATAATGTAACTGTGGATGCTTTCATTATCCGTATCAATGTCTAATGTGAATTCGACTGAGCTACTGGCTTCAATGATATCTTGTGGCAGTGAGTTGTGTGTGTTGTGTAAAAAAAAATCCTTTTGTCAATATTACATTTGTTGCTTTTTGTTTTCTTTGGATGCCCTCTCATTATTACGTTATGAGGGAGGGTAAAAAGCAGCACCCAATTTGCTTTCTCTGTACCATTCATTGCTATGTATACTCCTATCATATCCCCTTAATCATCTCCTCTCTAAACTACACAGTGTATCATCTTGTGATGGTACGCTGCTGATAACTTTCCAAAAATGTCACCATTTGAAAGAGATGGAATGTTCCAGGCTTTGTATATGCTTAAAGATTAATTCTTTTAGCAAGTTTGAATAGAAACAGTTCAAATATTTTTGTACAGTGGGAAAGTGGAAAAAAACCTGCATTTGGAATTATAAAAACGGTTACTAGCAATTTTTTTTTGAACAGCTCTACAGCCATAACAGCAGAAAAACTGACACAAAGATAACCCTCACCTTAAAGGGGACTTGTCCAAGGACAATTTAGATCTTAAAATGGATCACAGTTGAACTCCCACATCAGTGTCTTTGAAAATGTCACTGTATGTCAGTTGTGCACAATAAAAATAAGATGACTTTGCAATTATATAGGACTTTCCATCCAAGGATCTCAGAGCATGTTAAAAACATTAATTAAGCTTCATAACACCCCTGTGAGTTACTGCTTGCAGCTACAAACGAGTATTGTTGTTGTTGTTGTTCCTATTTTACACAGGTACAATAGGCAGTCATATTATTATTAATCACAGACTTATTTTATTCCCTTTCCTCAATCATTCTGAGTCCTTGTCACTTTCACCCAACACATGCGAAAAGAGCAGCTCTAACCGCTGCTAAGTAGAGGAAGATAACACAGCCTCAAGGCAATTCACAACTTTAAATCCCTGCTCTCCACCAACACAATGGAAAATAGATGCAACATTTTAAAGCAGAAGAAAATAATGTTTTATTATTCTTTTCCTCTGCACTTCAGTGAATAGTCCAAGCAACCCTAACCTGCCACAAGTGCTGTAACTTCTATGCTATGCTATGCTATGCTATGCTATNCTGAACCTCCGCGAGGGGGCAAGTTTAGAATAAATATAGTGTGTAAAAGCAGAAAAGAATCCTGTGGCACCTTATAGACTAACAGACGTTTTGCAGCATGAGCTTTCGTGGGTGAATACCCAGTTGCATCCGAAGAAGTGGGTATTCACCCACGAAAGCTCATGCTGCAAAACGTCTGTTTTAGTCTATAAGGTGCCACAGGATTTTTTGCTGCTTTTACAGATCCAGACTAACACGGCTACCCCTCTGATACTATAGTGTGTAAAGATTCTGTTTAGAGCCGGGTGGGAAATCCACTTGCTGGTACCCACTTTGGGCCCAATCCTGCAAACAATGTCAGGTATAGTCCCAACCAATATTCCTCCAATTTATCCATACTGTGCCACCAATATTTGTGGCACTTTAAAGAAAAATAAGAATCATGATTGCTGCAGCAAAGGGTTTAGATTTAAAGGCTCAATCCTGCAAACAGCAATGGGTTTTGTGCTTAACCCTGTGAGCACAC
Organism: Platysternon megacephalum; assembly: GCA_003942145.1. NCBI lineage: Eukaryota > Metazoa > Chordata > Testudines > Platysternidae > Platysternon > Platysternon megacephalum. Next base: position 11,148,378 of record QXTE01000049.1, on the reverse strand, counting down.
CATTTGGGCATTAAGGGTTAATGTCATACCTGTCCTGGTACAGTGAAGCATAATTTCCATTATAAATATTGACTGATGGCCAGGATCAGGTTAGACTTTTTTTTTGTCAGAACATAAGACTTGCCATGGAAAATCACTGTGATGATCTGACTAGCCCAGTATCCCGTCTGCTAGAACGGCCAGTACTAGAGATAGAGGAAGGTATAAGGATCTCCATAATGGACTATACTGGAATAATCGGTTTACTGGGGAAGTAAGCCCTGGCAGTCAGTAGTTGGCTTATGCCCTAAAGTATGAGGGTTTCTGTCTTTTTTTAATCCTATATAATGTAACTGTGGATGCTTTCATTATCCGTATCAATGTCTAATGTGAATTCGACTGAGCTACTGGCTTCAATGATATCTTGTGGCAGTGAGTTGTGTGTGTTGTGTAAAAAAAAATCCTTTTGTCAATATTACATTTGTTGCTTTTTGTTTTCTTTGGATGCCCTCTCATTATTACGTTATGAGGGAGGGTAAAAAGCAGCACCCAATTTGCTTTCTCTGTACCATTCATTGCTATGTATACTCCTATCATATCCCCTTAATCATCTCCTCTCTAAACTACACAGTGTATCATCTTGTGATGGTACGCTGCTGATAACTTTCCAAAAATGTCACCATTTGAAAGAGATGGAATGTTCCAGGCTTTGTATATGCTTAAAGATTAATTCTTTTAGCAAGTTTGAATAGAAACAGTTCAAATATTTTTGTACAGTGGGAAAGTGGAAAAAAACCTGCATTTGGAATTATAAAAACGGTTACTAGCAATTTTTTTTGAACAGCTCTACAGCCATAACAGCAGAAAAACTGACACAAAGATAACCCTCACCTTAAAGGGGACTTGTCCAAGGACAATTTAGATCTTAAAATGGATCACAGTTGAACTCCCACATCAGTGTCTTTGAAAATGTCACTGTATGTCAGTTGTGCACAATAAAAATAAGATGACTTTGCAATTATATAGGACTTTCCATCCAAGGATCTCAGAGCATGTTAAAAACATTAATTAAGCTTCATAACACCCCTGTGAGTTACTGCTTGCAGCTACAAACGAGTATTGTTGTTGTTGTTGTTCCTATTTTACACAGGTACAATAGGCAGTCATATTATTATTAATCACAGACTTATTTTATTCCCTTTCCTCAATCATTCTGAGTCCTTGTCACTTTCACCCAACACATGCGAAAAGAGCAGCTCTAACCGCTGCTAAGTAGAGGAAGATAACACAGCCTCAAGGCAATTCACAACTTTAAATCCCTGCTCTCCACCAACACAATGGAAAATAGATGCAACATTTTAAAGCAGAAGAAAATAATGTTTTATTATTCTTTTCCTCTGCACTTCAGTGAATAGTCCAAGCAACCCTAACCTGCCACAAGTGCTGTAACTTCTATGCTATGCTATGCTATGCTATGCTATGCTATAAAACAATGATAAATAATTGACTTCAAGCTAAATGTTAAAGCCCATATTTTGCCTGTGGATGTGTGGCCCCATTTAAAGTTACTGGGAGCTGCATATGTGCATCTAAAGGCACAATTTGGCCCTTAAAATTAAGTAAACATTTTCAAAATTTGTAGGCCAAAAAGACAGTTGGCACTGACCTTCCTTCAGGATTTTAAATGTATATATTTTTGGCCTTAACTAATCATACTTCCCACAGGAAAACACAGTATCTGGCTCCTGGGATTGGTAATTGGATGTAGAGCCTTTCACCTCTGAGTCTCCAGTTCAATCCGGGTTGTTTGATAGAGAATGAAAGTCATTGCCTTCTGATGGCTGTTAATGGTTAACAGGATGGGAAATGAGTTTGTGGTCTCAGTCCAGTTATGTGTCCACATCATAAAAAATAACCTCACAGAACAATTTGTTCTATTTGGCAGCCATTCTCAGCACAGAGCCATGGACTTGGTGGGTACGGAGTCTGGACTGCTCTTTCACCCGTCTGTGGTTGGAGCAGAGCAAAGTGTTTGTATCAAACCTTGAACTCACTTCAGTTAAGTCTACGGCCCAGGTTCAATATTTTGGGTGAACCTTAGCAAAGGAAGTTCACCCAGTGGAGAAATTCAAGGACAGCCTTCAGTCAACCGCCACCCTCAACAGCTGCCCCTCCCCTCAACAACCCATGCTCTCCTCCTCCAAACAGGGGAGGCATGATAGCTGTCTTCTCCCTCTCACCATTTTTGGGCCCCCGCCAGCTAGATGCTCCCCCATGTTTGGGTGAGAGGCTTCTGTTCTGGATCACTGTTCAATCCTAAAGGCCTACTGGGGTCCCAGGAAGTGGCCTGAACACCATCCCTCAGACACATGAGAGAAAACCCTCTCCCCACTGCAGCAGTTCTGCACTAAGCTTCTGGTACTGCTCCATAAGGCTCATTACAGAAACAAGAAAATGCTCAAGTGTCCCTAAGCAACTGTATACTAAGAAATGAAGTCCCACAATTCCCAGAAAGCAGAAGAACATGCCAACAGGAAGAAAGGGGAACCTGAGGTTTGGTTGAGTTACTGGGGGAAACGTTCCCTGGGATTTGAATGACTTGAACTCAGATGCCCAAGTGAACAAGTTGGGATGTTTACTTCCAGACTCCCTATCTTGTTCTTATGTCTACCTCTGTAGTCCCTCTGGCTCAAGACTAAGGTATATTGATGGGGCAGTGAAGAGAAGCTTGCAGTGACAGGCTCTGCTGTCCCTGTTCTTCAGAGTGGGGACTTCAGTTTCCTGTGCTAAGAGTCCAGCACTAAATTCACATACATATATAAACAGATGTGCCAATTGCTCTTAAATGAACAGTAGACAAATTGGTGTGCAGACACTCCACCGTAAACAGGGAAAGTAGAAACACAGGCAGTGTTGGGATGTTATTTTTGTTTGTATTTCAGTGTATTAAATGCTCCGATCATTACCTCTAGACAGGTCTGGAAAATATAAAATCCCATATTTTTGGCTGTTTAAACGGAAAGTTTGCATAACACCCATGTGCTGTGAGTCAGGATTGCCCAGCACAAACTTTATTTCTGGCCACAGAACAGGAGCACTGAGCATAGCGTTAATTCACTTTCTCTTAGCTGATCATCCTGTGGCTTACACTAATTAGATGCTTCTAGCAAAGAGAAGTTAATATATTATGTCGGGCTATTACTTTAAAATTATTTTAAAACTATCGGCTTATTTCAGATTTTGTCTTTTCCTTGGATATTTCAGTTAACATGGGAATTAAAATAAAGAATTAAGTCAACAGGTATATAGCCAGTTTAAAGCAAAACAAATTATGCTCAGTTCAGGACTGAGAATTTCTTTATAGCACAGTCATTGACTCAAACATATTAACTTGTAAGTTCATAGTTGCAGCGTAGTATCTCTAGTTTATGTGCATATTTGGGTTATAAATGAGTAAACAAAGAAATTACTGTGATTTAGTTATTGTGGGCCAGATTTTTAAAGGTATTTAGTCACCTAAAGATGCAGATAGGCGCATGACGGGATTTTCAAAAGCACCCAGACTCCTAAACTCCCACTGATTTCAATAGCCGTTAGATGCCTCGGTGTTTCTGAAAATCCCACTAGATGCCTATTGGTTCATTTAGATGCCCTTTAAATAGCCAGCCCTATGTCTCTAAACAAGGTGTATGTAGGCTAAGAATACTGCAAATGATTTTTTTCCTCCCTTGGTAGTTAGAATTTTGACTTTGCTCTCAGTTCACCTAGGTCTTGAGGAAGATTCAGTCAGGTCAGTGGTAATCATTTTGATCAGCAAGTTGGAGATGGGAGAACTACCGGTACGTCTCTCCCTTTTTTTTTTTTTTTTTAATGCAAAACATGCAACCAAGTTCCAGTAGCTGAGAAATTAAACTGCAGTCTCTCTACAGGTCTGATCCAAAGCCTATTGAAGTGAGTGGAACTTTTTCCATTGGCTCCAAAGGATTCTGGAGCAGGCCCTATGTGCTTGGGAGAACAACTGTGAATGCTGCACATACATACTGTTGAAGTGAGGACCATTCTAAAAGGGCTTGCAGTTCCTCAGTCCAGAAAAGGCCAGATTTTGATCTTGGCTAGAGTAGATGCATACTGAGGTGAATGAAAGAAAAACTTTGTGCACAGCTTTTCATTTCAGAAATGCTGATACAGTTGAGAAAGGGGATGGAAATAGAACACAAGGGAACACCTATTTTAAAGAAGAACCCCATCATTAAGTTGAATTCTGTTCCCCTCTTCCCTGATAATATTCATAATAAAGCTCTCGAATACAGACAAGTGAATCACTTTGGCTTTTTGGTTTTTCACATTGCACTCTACCGTGATCAGGCTACTTATGACCACTCTTGAGAGCCAATAACAGCCACTGGATAATGCAGCGAGTCATATTACTGATGTGCAAATCTCTGCACTGACTTCTAATTCATTTCCAGGTACAATTCAAGGTGTTGGCAACGATCTTCAAAACTCTGCATAGTCTGGGGTCATGCTACTTGAGTGTGGTTTTAAAACTCCTTGCCAACACCTTGAATTGCACCAAGCAGCAAAGGGTTTTAAAGATGACCTATAAATAGTCTGTTTGTGAGTGTGGTGTGCTTGTGTGCAGAACAGGAAGGGAGCCAGATACAAAACACTAATAGGTATCATGTATTCTCATTTCAGGAATTATTTTAAAACCACCTAGACTCCAAGACTCCATTCATCACTGAAGTTACACATGCTTTGAGGCAGCATGATCTAGGAGAGAGGGCACTGCACTGGGAATCAGAAGACTTGGGTACTATCCCAGCCTCAACCAGCTCTGTGACCTTGGGCAAGTCACTACATCTCTCTTCCCCCCTCCCACCCTTTGTTTCTCTTATCTGTTTAGATCATAAGCTCTTTGGGACAGGACTTTTCTCTTAGTATGTGTATGTTCAGTGCCTAACACCATGTTGCTTGAGGCTTCAAGTTACTACTTTAGTACAAATAAATAATCATCATCCCATAAAAGGGGGAAACACATCTACATGTCTGTACAGTAGCACTATCTATATGTACAAACTGAAACAGTCTAGGTCTAGCATTTATACTCATCTATGCAAACTGAGAGAGGAAATCTGAGTTATCATCTGTCTTGAAACCCCAAACAGAACCACCTCCACTCCCCCTTCCCCAGAACAAACAAAAACACCACCCAAATCACAATTTGAGAGGGCTTATATACCTAAAGATGGAAATAATATGCTCATTTGGGGAAAACATTTTCCATACTACTCATTAATATTTTTATAAAACACCTGGTTAAAAATAAAAGTTCTACAAAGTTTCATTCATTTGTATGTGTGTGAAACAATGTTTTCTTTGTGGCAAGACCACAGAAAAAACTATCATCGAAAATATTCCCCCCTACCCCCTCCTTTCATTCTTTCACACCAAGGTAAAATCCTATATTTGCCATTTTGACTCTGCAGACCTAATGCAAGTGGCTGCTACTCCATTAAAGCTGAAGTAGTTACATTGCTTTACAGTATGTCTGATTAACTCTTCGCATAGCTCTGGATGTAAAGCAGCATTGAGAATATCATAAATCTGAATTGAGGGTTTACAGCTAAGTACTTAGGGCAAAATTCAGAGGTGAAGTGAATAATGGTTTGTGTTTCACATCAGCAGGTTAATATAAGTAGATGTAACTTTATCAGATGCTTGCTTACATCCTCCTCTTAGGCCTGGTCTATACTGGGGGGGGGAGGGGGGAATTGATCTAAGGTACGCAACTTCAGCTACGTGAATAACATAGCTGAAGTCGACGTACTTACACCTACTCACCACGGTGTCTTCACTGCGGTGAGTCGACTGCCGCCGCTCCCCCGTCGACTCCGCCTGCGCCTCTCGCAGTGGTGGAGTACAGGAGTCGACAGGAGAGCGCTCGGGGATTGATTTATCGCGTCTACACTAGACGCGATAAATCGACCCCCGCTGGATCGATTGCTGCCCGCCGATCTGGCGGGTAGTGTAGACATACCCTTCGCTTTCTTTTCCTTTGATTCCTTTGGCATGTGAACTACACATGCTCACAGTGACTCACCTACGTGTATCTTACACCACCTCTATATTTGGCCCTAATGGAGAAATCCTGCCTTTAGTGGTAGGAGCTGCCTACAGGGCACAAGGAGCAAACGGGCTGCAGAATGGTGCCAAATGTAGATCAGTTACAAGAGACAATCTATCACTGCAAGGCAGAAGAGCTTAGGTCAGGAAGCTGCACTGCGTGGTTGGAAAGGAGCAGGGTACGCCCCAGTTATGGCTTGCTGTAGAGTCGACAGTGTAGGCATTAACTAGCTCCTCAAGGCTCTTCCCCATTAGCATACCCAGGGAGCTCACAACAGAATAAGGCCTGACTTAAACAGGAGTTCTGCTTGTGTAAGGACTGTAAGATCTGGGCTATATGAGAGAGTAGAAATCAAACTTCTCCCTAACTTGTACCTCAAGAGAGGAGCAGAGTTCTCTGCTCAGCCTTCAGAACTAGAGTTGACTCGGGCTCCCTATCCCACTGCACCACATTCTCTAGCAGTGCTCTGGTACAGGGAGCAGCAGCTGGTAGAGGCGGGGGTTGAGGAAGAAGGAGGGGACTCTTCTCTTGCAGTTTTGGTCCAGAGAGCTGCTGGAGGAGCAGCTGATGGTTTTTTGTGCCTTGCAGGGCAATAGGGAATCAGCAGAGACCTACAGATAAGGGGGAGGGGCTGCGTAGGCAGGGACAGCTCATTAAATGAATTTGGGGGAAGCTTGGGCATGCAGTTTTCCACCAATCTCCTCATGCTGTGAGCAGCCTGATCAGGGACATTCTCTCTAAGCCCCTCTGCTTCCTGGTACACTAGAAAATCAGCCTAACCAGGATATCGTCCCCAATTCTCCAGCCTCTGAGCAGCTTGGGCAGGGTCACCCTCCCCAAAACACCAATACCTGCATAACAGATTAGAAAACTGGCTTATTTGAGTAACAGTGAAGGAACATCCTTAAAACTGGTTTCATAGTTAAAATCTACTGTAATCAATCAATTATGGGATGATGGACAGCAAAACCCAGGTGCTCCACATTCCAATCATTTGTCACATATTTTGATAGTTTATGTCACACATGTTTGAAGGTTAAGAGATATAACTTATGATGGGAGAATCTCAAAAGGTTGGCACTTTCTTCCTTTATCTATGTACTACAGATACTTTACTATAGATAAAGGAAGAAAGTGCCAACCTTTGGAGATTCTCCCATCATAAGTTATATCTCTCAACCTTCAAACATGTGTGAAATAAACTATCAAAATGTGTGACATAAACTATCAACACGTTGTAATGTGCCCATCTACATTGTATGTGTGACGTTGCACTCCATATACTTTATAAGTGTGATGTAACTGGAATATGCTTTCAAAAGGTCTATTGTAAAGTATCATTACAAAGCTTATAATCTTACTGAGTGTGTTCATCCTATTTGTATGACTGTATCATTCTTGTATCTGAAACTAGGAATATGTAGTATAACCCTGAGGTCCTACTGTAATTATGCTAAGTGTGGGCCATTAATGGTGGTTTAGAATCTTGATGGCTCCCATTGACTAGGACAATTGTTTGTAAATGGTTTATTTACCTGCAAGCCTTTCTTTATACGTGCAGATCAGCCCTGGAAGAATGGAGGGGGTCTCACAGGACATGTGAACATGTCACCTGATACTGGAATCCATCTTAAACCTAGTACTTTTCCATTTAGACGGACGGGTGGGAACCCAGAGAGATAAAAGATTCCCGCCTTGTGCCAAAGATATAAAAGGGGGTGGAACAGAACAAAGGGGGTCCCAGTCATGAGAAAGCCCCTGCTTTTCACATAAGATGCCTGCTGGAACTAACAAGGACTGTACCAGGGGAAAGGATTGGGCCCAGACTAGGAAGGAGGATAGTCTGTGAAAGAAGCTTACTGGAAATCTCTGAGGGTGAGTTTTACCTGTAATCAGTTTCTTAATGTATTAGGCTTAGACTTGCATATTTTGTTTTATTTTTCTTGGTAACTTGCTTTGTTCTGTCTGTAATTACTTGAAACCACTTAAATCCTACTTTTTATACTTAATAAAATCACTTTTGTTTATTAGTAAACCCAGAGTAAGTGATTAATACCTGGGGGAGCAAACAGCTGTGTATATCTATCAGTGTTATAGAGGGCAGACAATTTATGAGTTTACCCTGTATAAGCTTTATACAGAGTAAAACGGATTTATTTGGGGTTTGGATCCCATTGGGAACTGGGTGTCTGGGTGCTGGAGATAGGTGACCTGCTGAGCAGTTTTTGGTTAAAGTCTGCAGCTTTGGGGGCGTGGCCCAGACCTGGGTCTGTGTTGCAGCAGGCTAGTGTGTCTGGCTCAACAAGACAGGGTTCTGGAGTCCCAAACTGGCAGGGAAAACGGGCTCAGAGGTAATCTCAGCACATCAGGTGACAGTCCCAAGGGGGTCTCTGTGACTGAACCCATCACAGTATGTAAGTACTGAAAAGCCTGGATGCTCAGCCACAATCAAATCAGAACTCATTGCAGCTGTACAGTTGGACCAGAAACCCTGAGAAGAAGCTCTTATGAGATTTCTACTATTTTATGCCTTCAGTTGGTTTGGAAATATAGTAAGGATTACTCATGATATTTTGGCCTTTCCACTTATGGTCCTGGCTTGTACAACGAAGTTGTAAAGGCAGCTGAAAATAAAATATTTTTTTTTAAAGTGATCTTAATTTTATTGAGTCTGATAAAAGATCCAGTTCAAGCATGTAGGGTTGACAGTAGAGATTGTCAGAAAATGCTTTTTTCCCCCGATGGAAAATGTCAACTTAAATGAAAGATGAGATTCTCATGTAATCACATGACTCCAGAAGCTGGGGATTTAAGAAAAACCATCAAATATCATGAGAGATGTGATAAAATTGCAAAAGCTGACAACACTGTTTGAGTTGGATAATTTGTTATTGAAATTGGTGAGCTAGCCTCACCTGCACTTCTTTTTCTCCTGTCTATACAGGATATATGTACACAATTGACCAGATCCTCAAGTGGTAATGGAGCTATGCTGATATCCATCAGCTAAGGAAATATTCAATGGCCAATATCCATATGTAGAATGAAAACTTACACACCATTCAAAGTAGAGCTGGTCATACTTGACATTATGAATAATATTTGCTATGAATTTATATCCCTTTTTTTCTTAGTTGTTTTGTTAACCAATAATGATTTTCTTGGAGTTTCTTCCTTATTTGTATTTATATTCACAATACAGTTTGTACAAATGATTTTTAAATGAGATGTTATTTGTGAATGTTCACTTTAATTATTCACTATTTTTTCTCTATGTTGCCTGACTGTCACAAGATATCATTTGTGCTCCTTGATTGGATGAATAAAATTTTTCTAAAAAATGAACAAAAAATAAGGAACAGCGAATAAGAGAAAAGACACTTTTCACAGGAATTTTAAGATGAATAACCTTTGTGCTACAAATTCATGAAATGTTTGGGCTTCTAGAACATTTCCATCAATACCTTGCAATTTTCCAAATATTTGCAAATAAAAAATATGAAGCCACAAATCATAAGAGATCAAAATCAGCCCTTTTACTGCAAAAATATTCATGATTTTTTTTCCTTTTCCTATATAATCAGCTCTCTCTCTAGCTCTGTTGTAACATAGAGGCACAATTACTCACATATTATTACACATGCACAATGCATCTGAATGCTTTTTTCCTGTTTTTAAGTTTCCATCACCGTCTGTGTGAGAAATGGAATAAATAAGAAGCCATGTCTTTTCAGACTGGAAGAGTTCCAAAAGGGAAAGGGCTCTTGACATTACAGAGCTAAAGGAGTTTTGAAGACACTTTCTATTTCCATACTTGTTCCTTTGTATGCTAGGTTGCCTGCCATTATGTTTATGTAATTCTGACAGTGTTCTTAATGACACACTAACAGATTGTAAAACACGCTGCTGGCATTTACTTGTTTTTTTATATTTTTAAAACAATGTCCTTCATGTAACAGTAGTTAAGCGCGGCAGAAGGACATCATTAGAGCCATGGTTAAACTGTAATTTACACCATTAGGAAGGCAGGAGCAATTTTTATTGCCTGGCAATTTTCTTGCTGAAATATTTGGACCATATGGCTCAATTTGTGTAATAACCTTAATTTCAGCACCCTTCAGGTCTGCCTCCATCTCCTACGAATGGTAAAATGCGGTTTAGCAGAAAAGGCAACTGTCTATAGTTAGAGAGTTGAGATTAATAACATGTCACGTCCTGTTTTTGGTGAAGGAATTCTAACAGCAGCCAGATGGTATCTCTACAAATAACTGTCAGGGGTCTTGATCTAATCAATACAATGTATTAATACATCTCCCTTTGCTGCTTCTCAAGGGGCTAGTGCATAACATCTGGAAAGATTGGGGGGACCGCCAAGTAGAAAGCTGATTCTTTTCAGAATCAAACTGAGCCCAATTAATTTTTCATGTACACTTGATAACTGTTTCATAATGAGCTATGCGACTTGACGGATTTAGGGTTGGCAGTATGGGCTGCCCATGATTCCTACCCCCATTCAGTCCACTTATAGAAACCAACCCATTAATCAAGCTATCTGGCATAAAACTGAAATCTCAGCTCAGCAAGAGATCAATAACCATCCTAAAAAAAAAATCAAAAAAAAATCACAGAACCAGGCTCTAGTGGGCACAAGTATCCAGCCATTACATTAGTAATTGCTTTAGCAAAAATAAAACTCAGGGCCATAATCACCCGATAGGAACTTGTACTATAGAATTCATTACTTGCTTCCTGTCAAAGNCAAAGAGTAACATTTAAGTCTGTTAAAAACACTGTGATACTGCCTTCTAAATATGGCCACTATTCAATGTAATGACTGTTATAATGGTAATAATATTTGTATAGTTCTGTACATTAACATGGCACGTTACAAACAGACCAAGACATATTCCCTGCCCCAAAGAGCTTACTATTTATAAACCAAGACAATACATTAGGGAAATGGAGAGTGTGGTAAGATTATCCCCACATTCCTGGAGTTTTTAGCAAGGTCTGAAAGGAAGAGAAAGAGGTCCATTTGGCAGGCAGGAAATGGGAGAGAGTTACAAGTATTTGGGGAGCCCAGCCTGAAGATGAGTGTTTGGAATAGATTTGAAAGGGAGCAGTAAAGAGAAAGGACAGGACTGAGGATACTAAATTTATCTCACATAGGACACCAAACAGCAGTTTGATGAGAATGACTTTTGGAGACTGCAGACCTGGATTGGATTCAAATTGGCTCCTTGAAGGTAAAAGACTCTGCATACCTTTACCAAATCTTTGTATCACATAGTGGTCTCTTGTTTTAAACAGATGCAATACTTCTCTTTTTATAGAATGACAAGTTAATTTTAAAAAATCAACTAGGATATAAAAATACAAGATTAGAATTCCCAGTCATTATGAATACAAGATACTTGGAGGTCAGTAAACAGCTTTCGTAATTTTCAGATCTGGAACTCCAGTAGTCGTATATGATAGTCACCAAGGTATTTCATGAGCTACATTTTCATTAACCCATCAAACAGAGGTGTTTTTCAACACCTAATATTGCCAGGGTAAAACTTGGGTTAATTTAATTCTAAAATCTGGTCAAATCCAATTATATCCCTTTCTATTATCTAAGTAACTCTAATTTGAAAAACTTAAATATGGACAAGTTAACTGATAAACTTATTTTTCTTCCCCCACTGTACATTTTTCTTTGCCAATTTGAGTAGATGTGTTTGATCTCTGTAAGAAAGCTCCTTCAACTTGACTAGGAATTCTTCTTTTAAAATATACTTACTTCCAAAATTTGAGTCAAATATGGCAATGTAACATGAGGGAAAAAAGTTATTCTATTACACTGTAAACTATATCTTATCGATCACATTTGTGAACTGACTTCCCCTTGGTAAGCATTTATTTTGGTTATAAAACCAACTAAATTTTCAGTCGAGTGTATTGCTATGCTGGCTGATTAGTTTATTCTCAACCTCTCAAGACTCAAATGTGAGACATATGGAAGCCAATAAGGGTATATTTCTGTAAGCGTTTCACACACAGAAGGCACCTGAAACGTGTGAAGTACTAGGCCCTTTACAATGCAGGACACAAGAATAAAATAATAATATAGAAATTTTCAAATATGGAGCTAATTTTTTTTTAAAGTAACATATCCTTCATGACAAGGGAAACCTGAGAAGTCTACTTCTTATTAATCCTTTAGAAAAGAGAGGTCATGTCACAGAACAGAATGACCAAGAACAATTCAGTCATCAGCACGAGGATTTCTGAAGAGCTGGTGAGAAGATTAAAAAAATAAAACAAAAATATTTGTATAAAATAACAATTGCTCCCAAAGGAGAGTCTCAGTATATCATCACTGTTTTATCTCTGTTTAAACTAGTCATGTGATGCAGACTTGTACAGTAAGGTTTAAGGACTGGATGGCTCAGATTGTTGGCCATGGGATATGGAACTGGTGAACTGTAGATCACCCACCTCTCTTAGGTAGTTTGAGTCAGAGTCGGGGCTTACTGAAGCACTTAATCAGTTTCTGCAGGGGCATCACACTGCCATTCTAAATACCTATTCAACCAGCTGTTGTGCAAAAGCCAACACATTCATATTACAGAATCTGGGTCTGAGTCCCCTATTCATGTTATGCAAACTTATCAGACCCAGAGGGGAAAAAAAGACAATTTTTTTTTCTATTTTTGGGCCTCCCCAGTTGATAGTCAAATAAAACAATGACAGGAATTCCAATCCAGCCCCATTCTGAAACTCTGCAAACAAGCGTTTACATTTTAAAAGCTGCATTCAAAGAAGGAGGATTCATTTGTAAACCAATCACATATGCCACACATGTGGTGGGTGTGGGTCATTTCATTTGAATTAGAAAGCAAATGTCTCTATACTTGAGAGGTCACTGGCTGTTGTAAGTTAAATTCTTTTCACTGTTAGGCATAATTAAAATACTCAAGCAGTGGTTTCAGTAATTTAAACATTGCAGTATTGTTGTAATATTTTTCTAGGCTTCAAGAGTTCACAATTGTTTGGTTCAATCAAACCTGGGAACACTGGAGAAGTTATCACCCATCAAGGTAATTACTTTCAAGTTGAAATAATTACTCCATCAATGTTAATGGTCTTTCAACTTCAATAAAGCACTCACCTGCCGATAATCACTGCTAACCTCTTGCTCTCATGCAATTCCCTCTCTATTTAGTGGGTTATATTACAGCCGTTAGAGTGGTCACTTGTCCTGAACAGCTGCTGAATTTCACTTTGATCGGCTGTGAACCATAAAAAAATTAGTCATCTGTGTATGATTTCCCCCTAACCCATAAGCCCTTGCAGAGCTAAGGATATGATCTCTTGGCTGTAACAGGGCACTTTTGGGGCAGCCATCTTGATTCTAGTGGTGGATTCTTCCCACTTGTTAACAACAGGACAGCAGTTCAATTAACTTTTGCCCTCCAATGCCATTTACAGCTTTTGGTCTCTGCTAAGTGGCACATATTCTGAATTTATGGCATGTGTCAGTTATCATATAGAGTATTTCATTTCATCTTGTTTCCTTACAACATGCCATGGGTTTCCTAGGCACTTGAATAGATTTCATAATAACTTAATAGATGTGTAGGAAAAAGTCTTACTGATATTGTTCTATGGTTTTTTTCCATCCTCAAATTTACAGTGTGTTTTTATGGTATTATACGAAAGTTGCCACCAAACAAAATAATTCCTTAATGACGGTTTACTATACATTGGTGTATGAGATACTGCAGTATTTCTATATACCCAGAAGTAGAAATAATTGTAGTATGTCAGATTTACTGCTGGCAACTGCTTCATCACTCTATTTATGGAAGAAAAAATAAAGTACCATACAGTATGATAAAACTTTTGTATATATTATATTAATATGAATATGATCATTGCTATTATTTATAATTTGTATTCTGGTAGCACCCTCAATGTGCAAATTATTAACAACACATACAGGAAGACAACATCCCCACATGCAAATCTAAAGCCCTCATCCTGCAAAATCCAATGGGACTACTCATGTGGTTAAAGTTAAGCATGTGCTTATGTGTTTGCAGGATCAGGGCCTAAGAAACTAAAATCTATCAATCAAATGAAAATTGCTAGTCTCTATATCTTTTATTATATCCTTTCAAANCTACTCGCTGATCCGGCGGGTAGTGTAGACATACCCTTTATTGAGGAGTGACTGGTTTAGCACACAAGTGCCTAATCCTGTAATCCACTGCACACAGGCACACTGCTAGAGCCTAGGCAGAGTCCCACTGAAGTCAGTGGGGATCTGTGCAGAGGTGAGGGACCATAAAATCTCCAGTAAAGCAGAGTCTGATGGCACACACATTCTATATATCCCTGGGCAGAGCACTGTACTCAACTTCTCCCACTTATTTTCTATTCTATCTTTTGCCTCTATTGCATGATTGTCTTGTTTTCTTTTTCAACTTCCGCCTTTACATTTTTTCCTTCTCCCTTCCTCTCACCCTTTCTCCAAAATACACTCTAAGAGCTACCTTTTCTTAGATACTGATCCTTATAACTTATCTTCTTGATTTGCCTGGCCTTCCCTGGTCATCTGGTTGTCAAACAGCCAAATATTTAGACTAGTGGTCATAGGAGACGTGGTATATTATATCCATGAGAGAGGCAGCATTTACTCACACTTACCTCACAGTGGTATTTGACATACAGCAGTTTCAGTAGCTCTGGTAACAGGGTAGCATCCTTTGACTTTTTCATGACAGCCATTGTTGGACTTCAGTCTACCATGCTGCCACCTTTCAATCAGCACTAAACACTGTAATTAACTAGCTAGGTAGTGTCACAATTCAAGACAACTGTACCTGTACTTCCGCTCAGTGGTCCAACAAAGCACCCACTCTCAGGCTTCCAGCTCCCCTGCCATTGCCTTTCTGGATGGGGACCCATGTCTCTCTCCTTTGTGACCAGGCTATTTCCAGGCTGCACAGTTCCCTGCCTACACTGTGTATTTCCCAGCAGAGGCAGGTTGCCCAAGGACACCTGCTTGTTTTCTCGCCAGAGATGGATAACAGGTGTAATTGCTACAGATATAAGTTACCACACAGACTTCCTATACAGACCTACTTTAATTCTTATGGTAAAAAGCATTATAGAGAAAACACATTAAAAACAATAAAAGAATGGGCACGCATGCTAATAAGCTTACCAGAATTAACCCCAACCCTAACAAGGGCTTTGGCAGGAGCAGTCTTTCAACTCCCCATCCAAGGAATTTCATTTGTGGTCACAAGTTCATTACAGCTTCAGCTCAGGACAAGCACCCAGTCTTATGAGACCTCAGTAGGCCCACTCCTTACAACCCTAGCCTAAGGACTAGGGCTGTCCAGACCAGGGATCCTGTCCATTTGCTGGATCAGGAAGAAGGCCCTGAGCTAGTTCAAAACCAGGCTATTCATCCAAAACCCCATACTTTGTCTATTGGTCCCTGGAGAATCCAGTTTGAACTAGTATATGAAGACTTCTCTGGGGAGTAGTTTCAAAGGGCTGATAACTGGAGGAATCATATTAGCATCCTCATCCCTACTAGAAAAGGTACATACAATGCCACAATAACACATACATAATTTTTAATACAATGTACCCTGAAGGTATTAACCCTAATTCAATAGTTTAACTTAATTCAATCATGTTTATCTTAATTCCATAAGATTTGTTCAGAATATTACAGAATATTGTCAGTCTGTCACAGATAATCTGAGTAACACTGCCCTCTACTGGAGAGAATCAGAATTACTTCTCTGTGTGTCATAGGCCCTATGCTGCCAGCAGCTAATGAAGATTCTTTTTTAGTTCAAGTGGAAGAAGTTTGCGATATTAGAACATAGAGATCCGAGTTCTATTCCCATTGGCATCACAAAATTCAAAGTGGTCAGATAATTGTAAAGGCCTATGCCACGGATTTGACACATATTAAATTAAATATAGCTTAACACATCTTTACAGGGAAGTAAATGGCTATGTTTCAGGGAGGTAGAATAAATCTATCAAGTGAAAACCCACAAGGCAAATCTCATTTGGATTTGGAAATGGATAGAAAAGAAATAATCAAGATTGAGGAACCTGCAATGATATTACCAACCCTCACATTTTTATTATGCATCACCATTTCCAATAAAGCCTTCAAGTTTATTTTTTGGTTAAGCTTAAAGTGGCTAGGTCATGTTCAATAGGCAAGGAGCACGGGTGTGAGTAACAAGAACACGTATGGCCATAAGCCTTACAATACAGGCATTTCCTTTTTTCCCGTGGAATATTCTAATGTGATAAAAAAAGTCTAACAGATTAAATAAAGGAGAGAGCTCATTGCTTGCTCAATACTTTGTCTTGCATTGTAACATGGAAGCTTGTGTGAGAGAATGACTAATGGCGTATCCCATGGGGAGCGCCAATAGAAACGCTTTAGGAGATTAAATGATTTAGCCTCGTACCCCTGAAAGCTATATTTTAAAGGGGCAGAAGTTTAATCATTGGAATGCTAGTTCCTTCAATAAAATTACATTTTAATTAAAGTGTCTTATTCACAAAAGCTACAGTTAAGGGTGTATCAGGAAGTTCATGATACAATTCTATTTCCAAGGAGTTATAACTTTGAAACTTAGTGTCCAGGTTTTCACCTGTTGTGATAATTGACCTGACCTCATGGTATCTTTGATAACAGGACTCAGTGCACTTTATGTCAATATCTTTGATTCCAGGCTCTAGTTGTTACATTATATTCAGAACACAAAAGGCATGATTCTGGTCTCAGTTACACTGGTGTAAATCAGGACTAACTCCACTGAGTTCAATGCAGTTGCACCAATGTAAAACAAGCATAGACGAGAGGAGAATCAAATGCAGAGATTTCTTTCCAAAGGGCAGTATAATATTAAAAAAAAAAGGCAGTAAAATGGATAAATACGCATGATACAGGAAAGTAAAAAAAGCATGTAAGTCACTGTCACCTTAGTATTTGTCAAACTACTTTGCATACGCTGCTAATGTAATTGTGATTCCATTTAGTGTTTCGGGAAAATAAAGCATTTTGGAGCCAGAAAGGTACTAATTCAACAAATAACAACTGTTAATTTAAAAGGTTTTTAAATTATGTTGTTAAAGAAATATACTGTAATAATATTACTTAAAAGGCCATTTTAGTAGATTTGATTACCCACAATACAACCATCTTGGATGTTTTCTGTTGTTGTTGGCATGCCTAGAAGACATTGCAATGCATGACTGGACAAGGGAATTCTGATGCTCAGAAACATGTTGGATGCTGCCTGAACAGGATGTGAAAAGAAGCTTCCGACATTTCTCCATTTTGAAATTCTAGGTATCACATTACACATCCTAGCTGGGCTTTTCAAAGAAACATAAGGAAATTAGGTGCCCAAGTCCCACTGAAGTTCAATGGAAGTCAGGCTCCTTTGAAAAGTCCCAGCCTACATTTTTACAACCTAGCATGCTGTATAGTGCAGAAGCAATGGATCGCAGAGGCCAAAAGCATGCATTCCTGCCATTTAACCCAGGACCTCGCTCTCTTTTCACAGTAAGAGGCATGATAAATCTTATCCTTTAAGGCTTCTAGGAAAGATATAGTGTGCTTTAGAACCATATACCTATGGGTACCTTAGATCCCTCAGCTAGATTCCACTCATTTATGTCAAGACGACTTTTCTAAGGAAGTTTACGATAAGACCTTAATACTGAATATTAAATCTCAGCATGCCACTATGTACAACTTCAGTTATCTGAATATAAATGGAATATTGAATAATTTTAGATTATCAATGTAACTGATAATGGTCTTGGGACATGCCCATGTTTTGGACAAAAGGAAGGTTAGGGTATCTGAGCTATTCAAGTTTGGCTTCCTACGAATCTTAAAATTATACCAACACAATAGATTCTTGGTACATTATAAAAGATTGTTTTCAGAAGACTGTCAAATGCAATAGCTGACATTGCATTATATAGTCTAGTGCAGCTCTATAAGTATCCCTTATAGAAAGATTTGAAGTGAATGGTTAGAGGAGAGGACTAGTCAGTAATCATAGACGGCATTACCAGCTCTGCCTCTGACTCACATCATGGTCTTGGTCTAATCACATTAACCTGTGCCTCAGTTTACCCATAATGAAGATAATAGTACCTCCATGGGACTTCATTAATTAATGTTTGTAAAGCACTTTTAAGTAGACGGTAGCATAGAAGTATTATTATTATTATGTATTTTGTGTGCCTATAAGAGTTGATTTGCTTCTAATTCAGAAGAGTTATGAGGCAAATCTTCATAGATTCTGTAAATAAATCACATATGTAGAACTAACAATAATTTTCATGTCATGCTTAAACCAGCATTGATTTCAGATTAATAAAAACATTACATCCAAGTGGGATTGATTTTGTTTAGCTTGTTATGAGCAGCCTCTTAAAACAACAAAAGAATAAAAATTACATTGGATGTTTTTTCTAAAAGGAATTATTGTGGGGAAGTTCTATGGCCTGTATTATACAGGAGGTCAGACTAGATGATCACAATGGTCCCTTCGGGTTTGGAATCTATGAACAATTACATAGAAGATTTAGGACCACATTTGCAAATGAGGTACGCACAAGTAGATATGCACACCTATTTACCCAAGAAAAACACTACTTTGTGCTAAAAATCATACATTAGCATCTGTATATCAATGACTAGACATCTACATGGGTAGCTGTTATGCATACACTGGATATATATGAATGTAAATTAGGTGTCCAAAAGCTAATTGCAGGCACCTAATGGAAAAAATGGCCCTATATCAATATTTTAAAGTAACACAGGTCAAACCAGAATGTAAACTAATTGAACACTGGTCTTAGTATCCAGTTCTTACCGTTACAGTTAGTGCTGTAATAGCTGGGATGCTAAACGTTGGATCACTCCGTTTCTCTTGATAGACCACACGATACTGAGAAATAACCCCATTGGGAGATATAGGTTGGGTCCAGTTCAGCAGCACAGAATATGCACTTGTAGCTTGTGCCCAAGGGGCTTGCATGCCCCAAGGTGGAGCTTCCAAAGTTTGTGTTGAAGACCACAGACTATCCACTGACCCCCTGGAATTTTGAGCTCTGACACGGTATTCATAGATAGTGAATGGCTGCAGTGCATCAGAAGCATCAATAAATTCCAAGGCTCCTTCAGACCAAATGAATAAAAGCAGCTCCTCTTGAGTGTTTACAGGACGTCTGAAATACAAATAAAACCAGTCCATTTAAAGCGTACAGTGACTTAAACACAGTCAGATGATATTGAAGTACAAGTCCCAAATTCAGTCTATACTTGAGAATAATACAGATCTTATCGCTATTCGTTGTATAGGCAAGGAACTGCCCTCCTTATTTTGCCTTATAAGTCATCAGCCTATGTCAGGTATTGACAATTGAAAAAACTTTCAAGGAAAAAAGGTAAATAACTAATTTCTCTTTGCCATTAAGTAGGAGAAAACCGTGAAAACTCAATCAATACTACTGTAATAGCACTGCAATAGCACTTTGTCCTTTATTATAGAACACTCCAGGCCCAGGGCTTCAAAGATGAGTGCCAAAAGTGAGGCCGGAGTGTCCTAAATCCATATTTAGTCACCTAAACAAGTTATCTAATTTTCAAGTGTTGCAGATTCTCAACATTTTTGAAAATCAGGACACTTATTTAGGTACTTAAATCAGGACTTAGGAGTCTAACCCCGGTACTCAATTTTGAAGACTTTGACCCACTTTATTATTGAAAGCAATTAGTTGCCTAGACAGGGGTTCTCAAGCTTTTTCTTTCTGAAGCTCCCCTAACATGCTATAAAAATTCCACAGTTCACCTGTGCCACAACAACTGTTTTTCTGCACATCCGGTAGATTAAAAGCCAGGGCCAGTGCTACTGGGTAGCAAGCAGGGCAATTGCCTGGGACCCCATGCCACAGGGCGCCCCGTGAAGCTAAGTTGCTCAGGCTTCGGCTTTCTGCCCTGGGCCCTAGCGAGTCTAACACAGACCCTGCTCGCGGGTTTATTTTGGCGGACTCCCTGAAACCTGCTTACAGCCCCCCCAGTGGAGAACCACTGGCCTAGAACACAAAGGGACAAATATTCAAACAGTCCTTTAAAACTCTGCCTATACATTTTGCCTGTACTCCAGTTTGCACGTGGAAAAAAAAAATCACATTTCTGGATGAAATTGGGGTTCTCAGTCAGACTGAGCACAACCAATTTCCAGATGTAATTGCAAAAGCTCATTAGAAAACATGATCCATAGTGCTTTCCCATAATATAAATGCGTATCTTTTTCAAAGGGATTTTCTACTTAAAATATTTTGAGGCACTTTCACATGTCAGCAAATGAACTACACATATGCACTTAATATGTCCATTCCAGTTAGGGGTAGCTCTGCTACTGGCAAATCCTGAGATTCTGCTAAGCTTCAATGGAGGTTACAGGTGATCAGCTTCTCTTTTACAATTTGGCCCCACTAGGATGTTAACTTTTAGAGTTGATGGATAAGTTTCTAGATGAAGTTGCCAAATCACTTACCTTTACTAGGAATAAAAATGTCTGGAATGAAACCTGGTGGTTGAAGACTATGATAAATCTCAGTGAAAACTGTGCTGCACCTCACACAGATTTTGGTATTTTCCTTACATTTAACTGAAACCTTTGCCTTCACAATAAATAAAACCATTTTATCCCTGCTTGCTAACAAACAAAAAAGCAAATTACATTATCTGTCACTTGTATCACAAATGCAGCAAATTCACAGGAGTGGAATTGGTTTGTCTGGCTACCAGGTGTCATCACTACTTCACATGCACATTGGCTGAAGAACATTTCTTTGGCAAGATAAAAATCTGAATTTCAATAATTCTGTCAGTTTTTATTTTGTTAGTCCAACTTTAGTCACTATTTTTAAGGATATAAAAAAATCAACAAAACTATTAAAAAATACTAGCAATCTCAGGTGCTTGTAATATTAGACTCCCATATATTTTATACAAATATAAACAAAGAATGCACATAGTTGTGCATGTGCACATATATTCATATACACACACAGATGTGTCTGCCCTTAGACATGTACACAAACACCCCTCTCCCATATTTCTCCCACTTGCAAGAAATGGGAGAATTTCCAGCAAACTCTGGGATGTACTAACCCCAGGATATTGTAAAGTTTAAAGGGTGGGAGCAAGAGAAAAGCAAAGAGATTTTCTGGGTCTCACTCCTCCAGATTGGGGGAGTGAGCAAACCACAAAACATGTTGATATCTTTGAAAATGCCTGGTGATCGGGGGAGGTCCCGGATGACTGGAAAAAGGCTAATGTAATGCCCATCTTTAAAAAA
>QXTE01000049.1:11089571-11126800 GCA_003942145.1 Platysternon megacephalum | reverse complement strand
GTGCCCCAAGGGTCGTCCTGGGGCCGGTTTTGTTCAATATCTTCATTAATGATCTGGAGCAGGGGTCCCCAATGCGGTGCCCGCGGGCGCCATTGCGCCCGCCGGGGTCTCTAAGTGCGCCCGCGTAGCAGTTGTCATTTTTTTTTTCTGTTGCTCCGCCGGCAGCGCTTGTTTTTTGTTTTTGGCTCCCGCCAGACGAAAAAGGTTGGGGACCACTGATCTGGAGGATGGCGTGGACTGCACTCTCAGCAAGTTTGCAGATGACACTAAACTGTGAGGAGTGGTAGATACGCTGGAGGGTAGGGATAGGATACAGAGGGACCTAGACAAATTAGAGGATTGGGCCAAAAGAAACCTGATGAGGTTCAACAAGGACAAGTGCAGAGTCCTTCACTTATGACGGAAGAATCCCATTCACTGTTACAGACTAGGGACTGAATGGCTAGGAAGCAGTTCTGCAGAAAAGGACCTAGGGGTTACAGTGGACGAGAAGCTGGATATGAGTCAACAGTGTGCCCTTGTTGCCAAGAAGGCTAACAGTATTTTGTGCTGTATAAGTAGGGGCATTGCCAGCAGATCGAGGGACGTGATCATTCCCCTCTATTTGACATTGGTGAGGCCTCATCTGGAGTACTGTGTCCAGTTATGGGCCCCACACTACAAGAAGGATGTGGAAAAATTGGAAAGAGTACAGCGGAGGGCAACAAAAATGATTGGGGGCTGGAGCACGACTTATGAGGCGAGGCTGAGGGAACTGGGATTGTTTAGTCTGCAGAAGAGAAGAACGAGGGGGAATTTGATAGCTGCTTTCAACTACCTGAAAGGGGGCTCCAAAGAGGATGGATCTAGACTATTCTCAGTGGTACCAGATGACAGAACAAGGAGTAATGGTCTCAAGTTGCAGTGGGGGAGGTTTAGGTTGGATCTTAGGAAAAACTTTTTCACTAGGAGGGTGGTGAAGCACTGGAATGGGTTACCTAGGGAGGTGGTGGAATCTCCTTCCTTAGAGGTTTTTAAGGTCAGGCTTGACAAAGCCCTGGCTGGGATGATTTAGTTGGGAATTGGACTAGATGACCTCCTGAGGTCCCTTCGAACCCTTATATTCTATGATTCTATGATAAGATCTGGTGATGGCGTTTGGTGAAGGGGAGGAAGGACAGGCTCTCTAGCTGCCCCTAAAATAAGAAGTGGGAGCCTTTGATGAGGTGGAAGAGAGTGATGAGTGGACCTACACATTGACCCCTAAACCATACTTCATCAAGTGTCCTGCAGTATAGCACCATGAGTTTGATTTTTCATACTTTACTCTATGTCAGATTAAAATCACATGCAGAATTATTATTCAGATGTCATTTACTGTGCTCATCAATGTGAAGCGCACCCTTACAAAAGATGGATGCATACTTTACCTTTCTCCTCTCTCGTGTTGTTTACTCAGCCCGCTCCACATGGTAAGATGTATTTCCTTCTTGCAGTGCTTAGGTACCTCCATGATAGGTATTTTAGAAATACCTCAGATAGGTCAGAAGACAAAGAACCTGTCCATAGGTTTTTAAAATCAAGTGTAGCAGATAATTGTATCAAGACAAGGTGGGTGTATATTTGCAAACACACCCCACAAAACCAATGATATACTTGAGATACATCGATGATATTTTCATCCTCTGGACAGATGACCTAAACTCCCTCACAGATATCCATCTTAACTTCAACAACCACCACATGTCCATTAAACTCTCTCTCTAGAACTCTCCCACACAAGCATCATCTTCCTGGATAACACAATCAGCTTCAGCAATGGAACCCAACAGATACCTATATCTGAAACCCCTGGATCACCACATCTACCTTCATAGATATAGTGACCACCCCAAACACACCAAGAAATCTGTTATCTACAGCCAGGCACTCAGCTACCACAGAATATGCTCTGAGGAGAAAGTCCAGGATATATACTTTAACACACTCAAAACCACCTTCACCAAACAAGAACACTCCACCAGAGAAGTGGATTACATCATGAAACAGGCCATTCAAATACCCCGAGAGAACTTGCTTCAGTACAGAAATAACTCCCCCCCCCCCAACGCATACACCTAGTTGTTTCCTACCACCCCACACTGGGACCCATATGGTGTATCATCAAACAACTTCAACCCATACTTGATGGGAACCCCATCCTGAAATAAATCTTTCCTGAACTTCCTCTTCTGGCCTTCAAACAACCCTCCAACCTCTTCAAGCTCATCATCAGTGGCATGTTCCTACAGATCAAGACACAACAATGCAAAGCGGCACCAGATCCTTCCAAAACAACAGATGTAAAACCTGCAGACTTATCTCCATTGCTACAATGATCAACGCCCTGCACAATACAACTCTGAAGATCCACGGGTTCTACACAGGCCTATCACAACCTTATCCAGTGCATTAAACGTGCCCCAATAGCAGCTATGTGGGTAAAACCAGACAATCACTACACTCTTGAATGAACTCACACAGGAAAATGATAAAAGACAAAAACACCACATCACCTGTGGGTGAGCACTTTTCACAAAGCGATCACTCCATACCTGTGCTCATCCTCAAAGGAAACCTGCGCATCACTTGTAAAAGTTGAGCTTGGGGGCTTAAATTCGTAACTCTGCTAGACACTGATAATCATGGACTGAATAGAGACACTGGATTTATGGCTTATTACAACATCTGTAACCCACTAACCCCCACTCCAGCTGCTCCCCCTCCCTATGACTGGAGGGGTGTTAATGGGCCACTTCACCTTGAATGGTCCCTTGAAATATGTGTAAACTACTTATGCTAAACAATCTGCTCCACCTTGTAATTAGTTGTGTCCCTCTGAGTTAGTTTCTCTGCAGAAGAGCTCTGCGTAAGCTCAAAAGCTTGTCTCACCATCAGAAGTTGGTCCAATAAAAGATATTACCTCACTCACCTTGTCTCGTTAATATCCCTGGACCAACACGACTGCAACAACTCTATCTGCAAAGTGTCATGCACACCTATGCCATCACAAACAATTATAAATAAATTATAAAATAACTGTGCTCTCCTCCCAATGTATTTACAAATATTCCTAAAGAGAAGTAAAAAAGTGGTGTCATTTTAAGTGTAATAAAGTTATCTTTAATACCTGCTATCTAGGCTTGCTTAGCACAACAATTTAATTAACCGTTAAAGCACTTCCTAGAATTCACAAATTTATGTTTAGTACCATTTTAGAAATTCTGTGAGAAACAGCTACTCCACAGTGAAAGATCAAATATGCCACCAACCGTAAGCTCAGCCGCAAGCAAAGCTGAACATTGTAGTCTGGTTAAGTATTTAGATCTTATTACTACTGAATATTTAATGAATGAAACTTATGGTTAGGTAAATGGTTCCATCTGTGGTGCTAAAACCCAGAATATCTTCATGTATGAATAAACTTTGAACAGAAGTGGTTGAACAGTCTGTAATAATTTCAATCGACTTAAGATTTAAGATTCAACTGCTCATTTAACTGGAAGTGTTTCTTCTGTACAGTGAGCTGCATAGGAAAATAACATTTCCAGGAGCTGGAAGCTGTCTCAATCTGCACACTCTGATTTGCTGCCTATGCTCAATTTAAAGATGTTCAGAGAGAGTTATTCTATAAAGGGCAAATCCAGTGCTTAATTTGTTCCAGGGCTTGCCAGGCCTGAGCTCTGGCACCTCTAGGCTTGGCAGTTCATAGCCCCGGCACCTCTGGGCTTGCTACATCAGTTATGAAAGTAAATCATTGCTTGAGTCCCAGCATCTCTTTGCTTGACCCTTGGCACCTCTTTCATTACAAATTAAGCACTGGGCAAATCCTCCCTGGCCCCACACCAAGCTCTAGCAGGGGTCGGGAGGACGGGACATCATCCTCCATGCCAGATGACTAAACAGCTACTATTACAACCACAAGGCTGCAACAGTGACTACAGCACCTGCTCTTCCCCTCCCTTACGTGGGGGGAGATAGTCAGTGAATCCTTGTACTTTTGGGTGCACCAGCTCTGCCTCTGGGGCCATGCTCAGAATATGCCTTCAGAGCCATGTCCCATCCTGACCCCAATCCTCGCAAAGTCAAAAGAGAACTGCATGTTGTCCCTAGGCCCAGGTGGTGAGGGGCTACTTCTGGAAGCATTGTACAGGCCTGAGGCAAAATGCCCCTACAAGTTCTTGCAGGGACAATGTGCTTCACAACGCACCCTAATACTATCTTCCATGCAGAGCAACAGAGTAGCCCTAGTTATAATTCAATCATAACACACCTCCAGAAATTTATATTGTGTTTCTTTTTAAAGAAATACGGACTTTGATGTAGGAAAAATATACACAAAAAAAAGGACATGAGTTGGGTGCACATTAAAACAGTAATTTAGACCACGGTTTATATTAATTACAGATAAAATGATAATCATCATGAGCCAAATGCAGCACTCACATAGGTCAATACAGCCATCGATATAGGTCTTTATATCACAGTAACATCTAAGTGTCTAGTAAGCTGCACATCAAGTGTAAACAATACAGGGAAGTAGTACAGTGGTGTAACTAACACTACACGGGCACTCAGTGGGTGTGAAAAATAAGCATAACTGACATTCCAAAAGGGAAGAATAAGGAAGAGCAAGTCACAGCTGTCAACAGCCCATAGCATTTGCTGTATCTTAATTACTACTGTTAATTTTTCTGTTAAACCCCTTTCCCTCTCCCCTAGACTCATTTTGCACACCTACTGAATGCCAGGCCTGTGCAAGTTACACTGTTATCCCACTTATATTTATTTTCTAAATAATGCATTTAGCTGAGATACTTCCACTGAAGTTGCACCAGCTTAAACCAGATCTGAATTGGACCCCACCTATTTCTAATTTTATAGGTAATTTTTTCTATATGATCAGTTCTCAAACTGAGGACCACAGAGCACTTGGTGACTGGTGATCACATGATGCCGGCTTGCCTTGTTTTCAGTTACTACATCTCATTAAAAGACAGCTAGAAATACCTTAAACTACTTCCTACTGAATGCGAGGGGCAGTGGACTGCATGATTGTGAATGAAAGAGGAAGTGGTTCATGAGACAGTCTCTGTTAAGTTGTGGTCCTTGTTGAAAAAAAATGTGACTGCCTCTATTCTATGAGATGTTTACAGCTGTCCCACCAGTCAGAGGTAAAATACAACCAATTACACTCCCCCACCCCAAATGTTTTTGGCAGAATTACAATTATTTTGTAAGCACTTTTATAATTCTACAGGCAAGTAAAAGTCCTGCAATTTTAATAGAAACATCTCCACATGATGGTGTCCCAAACATTCAATGTTTTGAGTTAAATGAATTTGTTTTGGTGGAGATACAGCAAGGAAGAGGCAAATGATGAAGAAGAAATTACATGCCATAACCTCCCCCAGAAATACTGCAGTCTTGTTGCTATAACAATATAAGCCTACGTGTGGCTACAGAATGACAAAGAACTATATGCTTACATCCCATTTCTGTCCTTACAAATTTCTGATTTTTTTTGCAGCTATCTGAGAAAGATTTGATATTGTTGTTGTCTAAGCACATTTAAACTTCAGCTGAAATAACTGCCAAGTGATTCATGCCTATGTAGGTGAATATAACGATTGTATCTGGAGCCCCAGTGCGCCATTTTCATTTCACTTTAAATAAAAAACAAAATGTATCTATGTCAGTCAGTGCCCTTCTGCTGTACTCAGAGGTATCAAACAGGCTACAATTATGATTGTGAAGTGATTGTGTCACATTGGAGGAAGGTTTATTGCTTTTGAGTCTGCTAGGCAGTAACACATTCTGTTTCATATTACTCTTTATATCATTGTTTGGCTGTGACTAGAATAATCAAATGCCATCAAATGCTGTCAAATTCAATTTACAGTATTTTTCATTGAAGCAGGCTTTCTGCATTATATTTCCTGTTTTCCCTTTCTATGGCTGCCATGGAATAGAAACCGTAATCATCAGCTTTATTTACAAAACCAACAGAGTGAAGCCACGTCTTGGGCTAAAACAGATACTTTATTTCCTTTGATAAGGAGTAGAGACTTGATGTGTTTTTCTCATACAATTAACAGTGAGCATATGAAAAAGGTATTTAAAGAGATTAGGCATTTTTAGAGACTCAGTGCTAATATATTTAAGGCAAATGTGAATTTACATTAATTATTCTTACACATTCAAACATCTGCTAAGAGGAATTTGGCTTGCTCTTTTTTGGAAATGCCCTCTCCCTATACACAACTGCAATACAATGCAACCTCCCAATATCCAAAGGGCCTGGGGGACACCTGACGTTTTTGAAAAATCCTGGCTTCAGAAAGCTTGGGGAGCCAGCTCCACAGGCTTTGAGACAGGAAGTTCTGAGATGAGAGAATCTGGAGCTCGGACTTCAAAGCCTGCTGTGCAAGCTTCCCTGATGCATGAGCATGCCAGTTGGTTTGCTCAGAGCTGGCAGGCTCTAGTGCAGAGGCTATGCTCTGCGTCCTCAAACCACCACATTACATTCATAAGGATCCCGCCAGTTGGCTTCCACAAAGCTGCTTGCAGAGTACAGACTCCTGCAGAGCCAAATTTCCAAGATACAGCTAACTATGTAGAAAAGGCTGCACAATGGGCTCAGGAGATCCAGAGCACCACGAGGACATGCCAGTCAGTCTTATGGGAGCCAGCAGACTATAGAGCAGAGGTTTGACAGGGAGGCATAGGTTAACACTAGGAGACATACATCAGTGTAATTTAACGGGAAGAGCACTGTAATACTACCCCAATGTAATTATTTCTGGCAAATAATATACGTGATCTCCAAAACACCTTGATTCAGTTTAAATGCTTAAACAGAGGGCCCACCCACCACTAGTCCTGCCTACTATGACCCTATGCCTATCAGTGTAACTAACACCTCACCTATTCCGAGGTCAGCATTTAAGCAGCCATACAGTATACATTAATTTATGTTTGAGTACTTTCCGTGTACTCTCTGTGTCTTTGACTACCTGTCTCCAATTTCTGGCTTCAGTTTTAACTCAGTAACCCAACTACTAGAGTGCATCATTACTTTGGTTCAGATGCACTCTACCTCCTACCCAAGTCAAAACTGGCTCTTTTCCAACTGCCATCTTCTACCTAATTGTGGTTAGAAGGCATTTTGCACCAAGTGTACAAGCATATGGTTCCTTTCATCCATTTATTCAAATTTTGCCTCTGTCTATTTTTATAAAATGTGGTTCTACCTACTGCATGTCATTTATGGTAGCTCCAACATGGAGCAAGATTACAAACTGTGTTGAAGTTCCTATCAGCAACTTGTCAATCCATTGACAAATATCCTCCTAATGTAACACTCAAAAAGCCAGAAACCAGGCAACGCTTCGCTTCATGGCTCAAACAGCATGCTGTACATTTTTAAACACTATGTTCACATACCAATATTACTTGGACTACTTAAGTAAATGCTTTATTAAGACTAAATGCAAGGGGATGATATAGAGGTATAAAAATGTCTACCTGTGAATAAAGTAGTTAATTATGATTCCATTTGGTTTCCTAGGTGGTAACCATTTTACTTCTATTACTCCAGATCCAGTTGCCCTAACTATAGGTAGATTCAGTTCCTTAGGAGGTGCTTCAGAAGTCCTTGCGTATGTCCGACTGCCTACTCCACAGCCACCTGGGAAGAAAATCAGAAATTAACTTAAAAGGTCAAAGTTGTCCACAACAAAAAAAAAGGGATCTTTTAATTGTCTAAAGCATGGAAATGTAGGGAACAAAAGTTGTTCATTAATCTGAATATACAGTGGCTATTTTCTTTGGATAAAAGCAGAGGTTTCTAATTTAGATATTTTAGCCATAAGGAAAAGGAGTGTATCATGATGTGAAATAAAGGTAGTAGTAATACGAGCATTCAATGTGTGAAAAGTGAACCAATTAATTATTCATTTTCCTTTTTAAAGTGTTTAATATGTATTTTTAAATACTGTCTGTGTCACATCATAGCTGCCAAGCTGCCCAGATCCAGTTATCTGAGATTGGCCTTTAGAATGTGTAACAAAGTCCCATAATGAAGGGCACAATAACAAAAATAGCAATGGAAGAAGCTTGAAGACTTTGGATGGGAATTTTAAAAGTGTTTAATGTTGGCCTGACTCTGCTCCCACTAAAGGCAATAGCAACTGTTCCATATTTCTTTCACAGTTTTCTTTAAGGCTGAGTTTCAGGATCTAACATGCCTGAAGTCAGTTACTTAAAGTAACAATGAAATAATAGCAAGTTTGTATGTAGGAAATAAATTGGTGCCCTCAAATGAGTGCTTAACCTCATAATTAAGTACTAATTTAAACCAGTGTAACCCCATTGAGTTCAACAGAGTTACTCCTGGTTTACACCAGCATAAGGGAGAAGAGAACCAGGCCCTGTCTGCCACATGACAAGATTTTCTTTCTCAGATCAGATTGTGAACATTCCCAATAACTTTAAATAAGGAAGTAGAAAGTGAATGTTTTCTATATAATATCTGGGCTTTCCAGCTATCTTTTTGTTATTGTTATTGTTTATTACTCCTTATAAGCCAAATACTGGAGCAACTGACACCACTGGGGCAAGGATTTTCTTGGGAGCAAGATATTTCAAAAACACTTAAGCTATTCTCATAAAGCATTTGATAAAACAGGATATATTCCCAGAAATACAGACATCTTAATCTCCACTTAAAATATTCATGATATAATATAGGGAAATGTATAATGCTCCACAGTGCTAGGCTTTATTTTTACTGGGTAAACATTTCACTTCAATTTAGAAATAAGATATCTATTTTGTTGAACTGAATCTATTTTGCAAATCTGCTCTCTCTGTTGATCATGCAAGTGAAACATCTGAAGCCATCTTACCATTCTGGCAAGCTTGTATCCTTATCTCGTACTGTGTGTATGGATCCAGGCCATCCACAAGGACAAAATGAGGACGACCTACTGGTCTTACCAATGGTGAGGTACTGCCAGCATTTAGTAAGACCTTATATTCCAAAGGCATATTGGTGTTGAATATCCCTGTTATAGGAGAGAAAATAGTACACAGGATAATTGTTGTTTAATAACAGTGTGGGTCAAATCCTAAGCAGCATTGATTATCTGCAACTTTGTGTAAAAGCCCCTGTTGTGACTTCGCTTTAGAAACCAAAATTATTTAAATATAAACAAAAATAAAATCTGGCTGCAGTTCCCAACAGGAAAAGGTGTAACAGGAAATTTCTGAAAATATATCTAATACACTTCAATAAATCTGTTTCATGAGAATCTCTCTTGCCACTATAGAATGTCTATGGGAGCATGACTCAACTCCACAACAGAGGGTAGACACATTTTTTTTTATCTGGAGGAAGTGGGGCCTAGAGTTAAACAATAATACAGTAATGGCTGTTGATTATCTTTTTTATTCTAATTACTGTAGTGGCTATAGTCCCAGATAACTGACAGATTGTTCTCTTCAGCTCAGTTGGGGGCACAGTCCTCTAATGGTCCATTTCCCCTGGGATATCAACTGGTTCTTGATAGCTGGGGCTGAGTTGAAGGTCTTTCTTGAAGCAGGCTTTGGCTCCTTTCTTCCCTAGCTGGGAAATGGCTCAACAAGCAGGGAGTCCTCTTCTTGGGAAGAGGAATTGTGTGTGCCTGGGTGAGGCTCAACCTGTCTGTGCTTCTCCCACTGGTTTTGCAGCCAGGCTGGCTATTTCCTTCCTTCTCATAGACTCATAGACTTTAAGGTCAGAAGGGACCATTATGATCTTCTAGTCTGACCTCCTGCACAACGCAGGCCACAGAATCTCACCCACCCACTCCTGTAACAAACCCCTCACCTATGTCTGAGCTATTGAAGTCCTCAACTTGTGGTTTAAAGACTTCAAGGTGCAGAGAATCCTCCAGCAAGTGACCTGTGCCCCACGCTGCAGAGGAAGGTGAAAACCCCCCAGGGCCTCTGCCAATCTGCCCTGGAGGAAAANTGGAAGGCTGTTCCAGAACTTCACTCCTCTGATGGTTAGAAACCTTCGTCTAATTTCAAGTCTAAACTTCCTGATGGCCAGTTTATATCCATTTGTTCTTGTGTCCACATTGGTACTGAGCTTAAATAATTCCTCTCCCTCCCTGGTATTTATTCCTCTGATATATTTATAGAGAGCAATCATATCTCCCCTCAGCCTTCTTTTGGTTAGGCTAAACAAGCCAAGCTCTTTGAGTCTCCTTTCATAAGACAAGTTTTCCATTCCTCGGATCATCCCAGTAGCCCTTCTCTGTACCTGTTCCAGTTTGAATTCATCCTTCTTAAACATGGGAGACCAGAACTGCACACAGTATTCCAGATGAGGTCTCACCAGTGCCTTGTATAATGGTACTAACACCTCCTTATCTCTACTGGAAATACCTCACCTGATGCATCCCAAGACCATATTAGCCTTTTTCACGGCCATATCACATTGGCGGCTCATAGTCATCCTGTGATCAACCAATACTCTGAGGTCCTTCTCCTCCTCTGTTACTTCCAACTGATGCCTCCCCAGCTTATAACAATAGTTCTTGTTATTAATCCCTAAATGCATGACCTTGCACTTTTCACTATTAAATTTCATCCTATTACTATTACTCCAGTTTACAAGGTCATCCAGATCTTCCTGTAGGATATCCCGGTCCCTCTCTGTATTGGCAATACCTCCCAGCTTCGTGTCATCTGCAAACTTTATTAGCACATTCCCACTTCTCTCATGATGGGCTACTGATCCTCTTTTTCTGTCTCTGTGCAGGAAGACCCCTTCTCTCTAGGAAGACCTAAGATAGGTCCAGCCCACTGCCACTCCTCTAGGGCTGACTCCCAGAGCCTTCTGTTTGACTCTTCTATTCTTTCCCTCCCCCACCCTCTCCTTGCCAGGAGTTCCATGTACTCTTTTCACAAAGAGAGGGCAGGTCAGATATCATGGAGCCCATGATTCTTTGGCTGTCCTTTAGCAGACTTGGACCCCAGTCCCATCATGCCTCAGGTCAAAGGGCCTCCACCTGCCATCTTATTTATACTCTTTTCCATGTTAGTCTCCAGGGGATTCATAAAATCATTGTTATCCAGGGTAACAAACTAATCGGGTTTAGGCTGTTCCCTTTCTTCATTCTGCATATTCTAGACCAGTGATACTCAGACTGAGGCTTGCAAGCTGCAACTGGCTCTTTAATGTGTCTCCTGTGGCTCTTTACAGCACATGATATTGAAACACAGTGTGATTTAATTATTAATCAATCTAAGTTATTAAGCATGAGGATGTTTTTACTATGTTATTAACCAATTGTAGTCGATAAAATAATAATAGTTGGACAGTCGTTTTGCTGTGAGAATTATTATATATATGAATGATATATAATTATTCTCACAGCAAAAATGACTGACCAAGTATTATTATTTTATCAACTACAATTGGCTAATAACATAGTAAAAGCATCCTGATTGGTGTATATAAATAAATAAAAACACTAAATATTTTCCCTCATAGTGTTTAAATGCGAATATAGTAAATGAAACAATGAATTCACACTACTATGGCTCTTTTGGATAGTGTTGCTCTCTAATTTGGCTCCTGAACCACTGAAGTCTGAGTATCACTATTAAAACACAGTGACTATTTAAAACCAAGAGGCCAGCTAAACCTTTTAGTTTGCCAGAGAGTATTGTGTGTGTTTTTAAATTGTGCAGTCCTATGCCATTCTTACCAAGTGACTACTGACTGAGTGAAGTACAAAAACAAAGTGTCTACATTCAAGGTGCTAAAATGAAATAATTTTAAAACGTGGCTGATTAAAAAGGAGGAAACTACACTTTCAATAACAAGTAAATCAACTTCTGCAGGTTGCATTACTGGACTGTCTCCACCGTTACTTGTAACAGGAAGTAAATGGCAGTGTCCTGAGACTGTTAGCATTTCTGAGACACCTCATCAACCATGACTTGTCTTTCTCTGTGTAAAACTTTGGAAAATGAGACCATTCCTTCTGCTTATCCTGGTTGGATGATCTTCAGTGGCTCCATTATTCTGAAGCTGGTAAGAATGTATGTTGTCTCTGTGACGGGTTGGATCACAGAAACCCCCTTGGGAGCTGCCAACCGATGTGCAAAGGCTACCTCTGTTCCTGTTCTCCCTGCCAGCTCGGTGGTTTCAGCTCCCTGTCTTGGTGAAGCCAGACACACCCGTCTGCTCCAGCACAGACTCAGGGTCTGAATAACCTGTCCCAAAGCTGCAGGTTTACCTGAGAACAGCTCACAGAAGTGTGCTTGCCTTTAGCACTCAGATGCCCAATTCCCAATGGGGTCTAAACCCAAATAAATCCGTTTTACCCTGTATAAAGCTTATACAGGGTAAACTCAAATTGTTCGCCCTCTATAACACTGATAGAGAGATATGCACAGCTGTTTGCTCCCCCAGGTATTAATACATACTCTGAGTTAATTAATAAGTAGAAAGTGATTTTATTAAATACAGAAAGTAGGATTTAAGTGATTCCAAGTAGTAACAGACAGAACAAAGTAAGTTACCCAGCAAAATAAAATAAAATGCGCAAATCTATGTCTAATTGCACTAAATATAGATAAGATCCTCACCAGTTCCAAAATGTTCCCTTTTACAGGCTAATCCTCTTTTAGCCTGGGTCCAGCAGTTACTCACACCCCCTGTAGTTACTGTCCTTGTTTCAGTTTCCTTCAAGTATCCTGGGGGGGTGGAGAGGCTTCTTCTTTAGCCAGCTGAAGACAAAATGGAGGGGTCTCCCACGGGTTTAAATAGACTGTCTCTTGTGGGTGGGGACCCCCTCCTCACCCTCTGTAGAATCCAGTTACAAAATGGAGATTCGGAATCACATGGGCAGGTCACATGCCCATGCATGACTCAGTATTTGCAGGTAGCAGCCATTACCCACATGGTATCTTGCATGTCTCCAGGAAGACTTCTTATGTGGATTGGAGCATTCCAAGATGCATTGTTCCCCGATCGGGTACTTAACCTAGTGAATTCCTTCCTAAAGAGGCTGACCAAATGCCTCACAAACCTTACCTAGAGATCAAGCAAGTATACAATCCATATTCTTAACCTCAAGTACAAAATGATATATGTGTACAAAAGGGATGAATAGATATAGTAGACCATAACCTTTACAGAGATATGTACTTGGCACAGGCAGCACAAAACATATTCCAGTTATGTCATATTCCCACAAAGCCTTATGGGAGGTACCGTCACAGTCTCTACTGTTGAACAACTTTTAGGCACAGTACAAAAGATGAACCTTTCAACACACTGGATTCACTAATTGGAAAAAGGTTGATGACAAATTTGAGAGGCACCAAACGTCTTCATATCACCAAAAAGCAGTTGATATTCTTCAAAAGACCACAAAGAATGATGTTGACATGCTAAGTTATCAGTACTCTCAGAAGAAAGAAGAAAACTGGAAGATCCTAATAGAATACTAAGTAGTATACATTATCTTGCTACACAAGGACTTGCATTGCAAGGCTATTAGATTGATCTAGCTGAAAATAAGCCCTTAAGTGGAGAGACTGACTTTGTTTGCAGGCAAAATGGACTTTGTTTCCAACTGCTTTGTCTGCAGGCAAAATGAGATCCTAATATTTCAAAGTGGCTGACAAAGAGTTTAAACAAATTCACAATCCAGATATTCAAAGTGAAATAATGGAAATCATGACTCTTAAAATCATGAGGGGAAATTTCTGGAAAGCGGTATACAATTAGGGTAGC
This sequence comes from Platysternon megacephalum, assembly GCA_003942145.1. NCBI lineage: Eukaryota > Metazoa > Chordata > Testudines > Platysternidae > Platysternon > Platysternon megacephalum. Next base: position 11,112,981 of record QXTE01000049.1, on the reverse strand, counting down.
TGCAACAACAGACTTTTCTGAGAAAGAGCAAGTGTCTTTATGCCTGCAATGCGTGGATGATTATATGAATGTTCACGAAGAGTTCATCAGATTGTATAATATTGCCTGTACACTGTGGGATCTAATTCGAGATATATTATTGCACCTAATCTGAGTGAGGATCAACACCTATCACAGACAATGTTATGATGGTGCCATTAATATGGTAGGCTTGGGGCCTGTCTATATGAACACTTAGGTCATGGCAAGCGGGGATATAAATCCACCCCGCACTAGTGTGTCATGCACTAAGTATCTAGCCCACTTTGAAATGGAGTAGATCAAAACATACTAGGGAACTGTTAGCATGCAGCAGCAGTATCCACATGGACACTAAGTATGCTGCAGGGTAGATTTACACCCCAACATGCTGTGAACTAAGTGTTCGTGTAGACAAGCCCCTAGTATCAGGGACAGCAATCCAATTGTAACAGGAAGAACCCCACAAGCTACATATACTCATCATGTGCTTGCTTGGAATTTGGCATGCCAAGACGCTATTAAAAATAATACAATCCCCTAAGAGATACTCTGGAAGTTGTTTATAAAATTGCAAAGTTAATTTAAAAATATCACACAAATGAGGGGCTGTATTTCAGGACATCATCTTCGAAGTGTTAAGTATATCACCAGGTATCTGGGTTCCCTCTCCTACCAGGTATACTCTCCAGCAGGAGTGCCGCCAGCTTTTTCGCCGCCCTAGGCGGCGGAAGGTCCCGCCCCCAAAATACCGCCGACGACCGGGGCGCCGGCGCCCCCCAAATGTTAGCGCCCTAGGCGACCGCCTAGGTCGCCTAATGGGTTGCGCCGGCCCTGCTCTCCAGGCGATAGCACTGGCTTCAGTTTTTGAGAACTATCTTGCACTGTGTGAAACGTGGGAGATTGTGGAGGATGCAATGAAAGATCCTGAAATGAGAACTTGAATTTAGTGACCTAGCAGCTCAAATGGAAAAATTTAACTTCGTCTTTGGTATTGAACTAGGTTGAAAAGGCCTAAATATGGGTTGGATGTTTCAGCAACAGAAGGCTAATCTCTTATGAAAATGACACTTTATTCACTTCAGTCCATCCAATCAGATGAAACCTTTAATTTGTTCTGGGTGCAAATCCACCAGAATAAATTTAAAATTGCAGATAGTCAGAATGTCTGAGCTTCCAAGGAAGAGAAAAGTTCCCAAGAAAATGCAAATAGGGGAGGTCAACCCAGCTATCCAAATTAAGCAAAGGAATTTCCTACGTACACCTTCTTCAAAGTAGTTGATTTTATGGTATCCAGTATTCAATGTACAAAAAGGTCAGTTCAGAAATATCCCAGTTTGCTCAGCCAAACTGAACAACAGCTGTTTTCCAAAGTGGTAAAATTGATAAAAATGATTATGGTGCTACCGGCAATCAGTGCTGTGAGTGAGTGTAGTCAGTGCTCTATTGTCCTATTAAAACATAATTTTACCATTTTGGATCAAAGTCAAGGCTCAACTAGTGTATGACTTTACAAGTATAAAAGGGCAAAACTTATGATTTATAGCTTATAGATGTTTCATTTCAAGAAACCCAGGGTAAAGATCATTGTTTGGAATTGTTTTCAGATTTGTAGGTTGTTCATTATGCCCATGTTTAATGCTTTAGTGAATAGTTTTGTACCATGACTAAATTTGTCCACTCTTAATAAAGTGAGATAAATGAGCTTCTGTTCCAAACTTAGTGTTTCTTTATTTATTAATGCAATTCCAGCATTTTTAGGGGTACTAAAGTTCCCCCAAATCTCCAGTTATCTGTGCCCATATATATATATATATATATAAATAAAGTATCCGAGGTTTGTTTGGGAAAGAAATCCATAGAAACTACTTTATACTTTCACAAAAAAACCAGCACAGAAATTGATACGAGACCACAAAATGTACCAGGTCTTTGGGTCACTGGAGCTTCCAACTTCGGCCACTTAAGCATTTAAGTTCCACAAATGAAGGACCTATATATGCATGTGACCTAAGTTGTGAGTGCAAACAGCAGCAGATGCAAGGCTGCATCTGTAATTATTTGTGTCTACTATTTTGCACTCACAAAAATAAAGGCCCAATTAAAGCTGGGTTGAAAAATTGGCCCTTACATATATAAGGTGTATGTCTAAAGAGCAAATGCTGTGCTAGCCTACCTGAGCTAGCTTGAATGCAGCTAGCATGGGTTATGTAGCAGAGAAGAAGTGCGGACTTCAGAGCAGGTAGAATAAGCCTGGCATAGACCCTGGGTACATACTTGGCTCGTGAGCGTGCTCTGAAGCCTGCACTGTGCTGTCTTCACGGTTATTGTTATCTACACTGTCTGGATGCACGCTAGGTTGGGTAGGCTAGCCTGTGCACAGCTTTTGCTGCATGAATGTACCATCAGGGGGGAATTCACCCCTGCACCGTGGACTCTAAGTTGGTGGAAAGTAGCCTCTCCGATGTGTTTCTCCAACACAGAAGGCCTCTCTGACTGCTGTAGAGCCCACCTCACTAGTTCTGCACTGCTTCTGCTGAAACCCCTGATGGCAGGAAGGGGACATCAGTGATGGCAGGAAGCGTCACTATGGGAGGGCAGCCTCAGGTTGCTCTACCTGCTCTATAGCTGATTTGCTCCACATGAGCCCCAGCATAAGAGAGACATAAAGTCTCCCCTCTTGGTCCATGTCGAGTCCGCACTGGCAGTGGGAAAAATTAGCCTCTACGTTTCTGACTGCACCCACAAAAAACTCAAGGCCTTACACATCTCAGTGAGATAGACTGCAGGATCATGACTGTGCTCACAATTATTTGGCCCTGGAAAAAATGAAGGCTAGTGTCTAAAATTCTCACTCTTTATGTGTATATTTATACATGTATTATTACAAGATTTTTAAGCAGCATTCTACTATAGGATATAGCCATGACAGAGGTGAATCATTTTTAGAGTTATAAGAAATAAGTCCTTTTTCACTAACTATTCCATTCTATATTCACAAAGCATCATGTATGTCAGTATCACTGTATAAATTATATTTACATATACATCTCATATTGGGAAATGTACAAGCCACCTGATAAGTTTATGCTCTCTGACTGAGTATAACCTCTTAAGATACAGTATATTTGCTTGTGATCACAGATTCAAAATTCACTTTACCTGAATAGTCTACAATATGCTCTTAAAATTTACTTTGTTGGTGAATGGTCATGCCAGTAAACTCATTTTGAAGATTATCTTAGAAAGTGAACACAAAAGTGCAAATATGTCAAAACAAGTGCAAAGGAATATTAAATGGAAATTCTTCCCAGTATTCACCGAGTGCTAACACCAAGAGATCACTTTACCCTTTGAAAAAGAGAAAAAATGAATAGCTAAAATGCATGGAAATGTGAAATGAAAAACTTTGTATGTTCAGACATACCCTAAAAGATCTGTAGCAAGTTTGAAACTACCTACCGCAGGTGCTCTGATGACTGAACGAAATGAAATGGGCATATTTGTTATAATCAGCTGGGAAACCACATGACTTGGTTAGTTCCAGAGTTCATAAATTTATGTCAGAATAAAAGGAACAGTAAAAGCATAAGTGAACCAATTTACCCTAAGTGCAAATGGCAGTTTTGTTATTTGGTGTCAAAGTTACCATGAGCACAATGACAACCTGCCATAACATATTTTCATGTTCACTAAAGAACAAAGATTTAGTTGGTTAATATTCTCAGCAATACTCCTTTTCATAATTTACAACAACTAGATGCTGATAGGTTATTTAACATTTATGAAGTTAAGATGTAATCAGAAAAACCCTGATTATCTTTACAAATAAAAAAGTTAAATTATTCCACTTTTTTCCTCTGCAACTTCATTTCACAGCAGGTGCACACTTTGCAATGGGACAAGTCAATCAAACTAAATCTTGTTTTTTGCTGTTGTATTTGGATAACGTATAATGGACAATTCTGTGAAAAAAACCCAGCAAATTAGGTTTGACAGCCCTGTTTACTTCAAAACTAGGGTAGCCCATAAGGTAGAATTTGCAGCAAAATATGTTTAAAAGAGAAAAAGAAAATCACAATCTTGTTTTAAAGACTGGTGATCAAAGGTCCATTTGAAGTCAATTGCTGAAAACTACTTAATGTAATGTGAAATACAACCACCATTAAACCAAATAACTGAAGTTTTATAGTTGTATTCCAACAAGTCTTCAAAAATAAGCGTCATGTATTTTATTAAAATCTAAGTAAGAGGTTAATGTGCCAAATAATTGTTATTATGAACAACAAACTGGTACCACACATTACAGCCAGAACTAGTATACTTGGACAACTAACATTAAGTATTTTAAATCCATATGTAAGCACCTACATTAAGTGCCCTGAGAAAGATGCTCTGTAACCGCTGCTCCTATTGAAGGCAATGACAATTCTGAGCACTCAGCACATTTGAACATCAATCCACTTATTTAGGTGCCTAAATATGGATTTACGCATCTAACTTTAAGTGCCCAAGTTTGAACATTTTGGCCTATACCACCACAGTAACACACAAGCTTTGTGTATATCACAAATACTAAATTAGCCTAGAAAACAAACTGATCTGGAGAATCAATTCTTTTGAATTACAATCTTCAGTGCTATCTATTGGATCATACTTATTACTACCAAGAACTAAGACAATATCAGCCTTGGGGGGCAAAAAGAAACCAGGCTACCAGAACTCCTAAGTCTGGTACACAAATAGCAGGTGGGGCCCCAGGAAGAATGTAGGTAGAAATCCGAACACTCTACACAGAATGCAATCTGCACATGCTATGCAAAACCTGGAAGCACAGACTGATGGAGTGAAATAGAACTCTATTATATGAGAAAAGGGGATATTTAAATCCAGAAGACCATTAACATATGAAACAGGCAATCTGGCAACAGAGGACATGATCCTGTGGGTTTTGGTGGACGTCAGCTTTCGCTGAAGTTCATAGCAATTGAAGATACTTGGCAGGTCTAGGCCACAGTGAGAGCTATTGGTGGAGTTAATGAGTTTAAATGTAGGATGGATACTTGTCTACCTATCAATAATATTTATGGATATGCCTGGGGAAAATTATGGTTTTTTCCCCATTCAGGCTTTCTGTTTCTATCTATGATATTGACAGTTGTTCCATAGTAACTGTAACATATCCTTCTGTGGCATATCAGTGAAATGTACCGTACCTTTGAGGTCTGTGCACTGATGCAATGTAACACAAAAATAATGGGATACCTATTTCAGAAAATAAAGCCCTATTTTCCTTAGCGAGTGAGGTGTGTCAAACATTTTTTCTGAATCCATCATTTTAACCACTGCTCAGCCACCTTGCCATTTAGCTAGGTCAGGAGTTTTAAAACGTTATATATCTCTAAAGTTATGGAATTTGGATACATCACTGATGTTGAAACATCATAATTAAAACCCCCAAAAGGAGAATTTGTCTGATAGGATGTCCATAATTAATCCCGAGGGTGAATATTTGATCCAAATTTATTACAGCAGATAAGCAGATCCAATGCCAAAGTGGCCTGCTATCCACAGACAGGAAGATACCAAGGCCAACTACCCTTTCATCAAAACTTGATTAATAAAAAGCAGTTTTATTCCTGGAAACAATATAAATTAAAATGACTGTTTTAGTGGGAGAGTCACTGCCAACCCTTATTATAAAGGCTCAATTCTGTATGTAAAAGGGGAAAACAACAGTATGTTGATAGGTGTGTTGAAAAACCTAGGATTCATACATGGAAAAGGTAAATCGAACAGAAAAAGACTATACTGCACCATGAAGTGAATAAGGATCACAAGTAATGTTAGACTAACCTTGCAGGTCTCAGCTTCCCTGGGCTACATGATCTAAACCTATAGGGTTTACTCACAAAGGATCATGCCATCTCAAAAGATCAGAGCCTCTACGGGGAACCTCTACCTCCTCTCATTTTTAACCCTGTATCTCCCCTTCTTCTTCAAGAAAACATTTGTAGCATGGACAACCTATAGTGACCCATAATCCGAAATTCATGATTATGAAGGAACATCCATTAATCTCTTAGGGGTACTATATGAATCTATGCCCCTGTGCGCAGTGTGTGTTTAGGCAGCAGAGCGTTTCCCTGCTATTTCCCTACTGGTGTGGGAAGAACAGGTGCATCCTGTGCACCTGAAGACCCTTTCACTGAAGAAACAGTGGCCCCTACCTCACTGCCCATCCCAAAGACCATGTTGTGGGAGAAGCCACTCAGATTCCCTTAAAGGCCTGAAGCCTGGGACTCAGCAGGGAGTAGGAAGTGAGAGGGATCCAGTCACTCAGCCCCTATCAAGACAACATAAGTAAATTATATGTCTGGAGTGCATCCCAGGACTCGAAGAAGAGGGGTATGTGGGACTGACAGAGAACATGGACTCCTACAGGGGGACCTCTACAATTGTGTGCACAGATTAAACCCAGGTCCAGCAAATATTCATGAAAACCCAATCCCACAATGTGGATGGTTTCAGGAACCCATTTGCCCTTTTACAAAGTCCTAATCTCAAGATAATGAAGTGTATTATGTTGACCATTGACTTACTAGAGCCTTATTCTCAGACTTTTAACCTACTGCCAATTACATGAATTCAAATAGACAAATGAAAAGATCCAGACTATGTTGAGAAACTTTTTCAACAAACACCCCACTCCCACAAGTCTTTGTTCACCATTTTAATATTTTCTTGTATTTTAAAACTTATTTCTAATGTTACTGAATATTCAGGACCTTAAATGATACCTACTATCAAAACTATAGCAGAGTATGAGGCACTTTCCAATAAAATCAGCTGTAGATTATACGCAAGTCAAACTCACCTCCCTTCTTGCTGGGTTCTAAATCCTTCCTGGCAGTCAGGGGAAAAGTTTAATTTAAGATTTTAATCTTTTTCATATATTCTAGCATTTCTATAATGGATTTTGTGCTTCTGCAAATTAAAAGATTGACAGCTCAGGGTATTATAGACCTAGTAGCCACTGGTTAAATGGGCAGAGTTAGCGTCAAGCATCACCACAGTACTTATTAAGCCATACTTGAATGCAAAATGGTTTTTCTAGGTGAAGTTACTGTCAATGCCCTCTGACTTTCTCGTAGCCAGTGGCTAGTCTGCAAGGTGAAAATGTCTTAAATAATTAGGAAGAAGGGACATCAAAAAAAGGAGTTCACTGAAAAACCTCACACTGTTCCTCCTGCTGTAAACAAACATTTCAAAAGTTTTTCAAAGACCGATATCAAAGAAAATTGTCACCTGAAAAATAACTACTATCTAGACATTTGAAAACACATTAATGTGCTTCATTAAAAAGGTAAGCGTAGTAGGGAGAGATGGCCTGGTGCAAGATTTAAGGCCTGAACCAGAGACTGTGAACCCAAGTCAGGCCATGTATTAAAGCAGATGCTTATAAGTTCACTGTTTAGTACATGAAATTGGCAAAGTTGTTGCTATTGTACTAGGTACCAGATATTTACGTAAATGCATTTCAGCTAGTACAGACACTTTCCAATTTAGTTTAAGATATTAGGAACAAGGGAAGCTAACAAACAAATGTTATGAAATACATAAGGTTGTGTGTAAGTTGTGTATCCTAATTGTTAGTTTTAGCTATAAATGTTGGGGCACTTTGCTGTAATTTTTTGTGTGGCCCAGGGAACAGCAGATATTTTCACTGCTGACTGAGCCTCTTCTCGCTCCTAGCCACTCATGTGTCAGTGTACCTGTAATCACGGAGCCAGGGCACTGATGCTGGGCCAAGCGGCAATAAACCTGGCCAAGTGCCTTTGTTACCAAGCTGTGCCTGTGGTCTTTTTTTATAAGTAACATCAGGGTTTGCTGAATGAGCAGGCTGCCTTATATGCTGTTAACAGTAATAACATTGAAGCTTCAAGAACAGAAGCACTGGGCAGCCTGAACAGCATTACCAAGACAAGGACATTCCAGCCTTCAACACTTAACCACATTGGGTAGTACTATCAAGGTCTGCTGAACCAGCTATCTGCACAGAGCTGGACAGCACACTGAAAAAAACCATACACATACTCATACAAGCTGACACACTGATGACCCCGACCGCTGATCCGGTAAGTGACAAGCTGTCCACTGTAGGGGTTGCGACATAACATGACAAAAACCTACAAGCTCAGTTATAGCTACTGTGCTGTTAACAAATTTAAATATATGATGGACATATGCCTATCAATAACTTCTATGGATATGTACAAATAAAAGTAGAAGTTCCTGCTGGAGATTAACTATACTAGATGGAAATATGGATCTCTCTCTCTCTCTCTTTCTGTTTCTATCCACGATGTTAACATTTATTCCACAAAAATTGTATCATATAATTTTTAACATGCCAGGGAAATGTAGCATGCCAGTGAAGCCGTGATCTGTACTGACGCAATACAACACTTATTCTTGATGGGGTGACAAACATTTAGCTAAATCCTAACTGCTACTCACCCACTCTGGAGTGGATTTCTTCAGATTTTGTTGATCTAATAAGTAGGCTAAACTATCAGTGGACCAAAACCTGGCCCATGGTTATGTGAGATTAAGGGGGCTGTTAACACCTAACTCCTGCTTTACACATCTGCACACCAGGCCAAGAAATCCTTCCACTGATCCCAACCATCTCCAGGAGGCCTGGAACCTTATGCCTTCTCTACAGAAATAGTGGACAGAGCCACTTGGGGTGAGGACCTCATATAAATCAGTATCATTCCATGGATTCTGGTCCTCCTGTCCCCATGACACAGAGTGGGAGTAAAGCAGGAGGTGATGTTAATTACCGAAGATGAAACATTAAAATGCAAATATTGCAACTAAAGATGGGCATGAACCAAAACACTGAATCTGAAGTCCCTGGACTATGAAGTGTTTGAAATACAGTTTTCAATATTGCAAATCAGGGTCATCTCAGATTGCAATGCAGTCTCAGGATACCACAACATGGTTAGTGCATGGCTCACTCTTACTCCATTTGTCTTGGCTGGTAACAACTGAGTACAGCTGCTCTATATCCCATTACCAGTCCCATAAACCATCCAGATTTCTCTAATTCAGGATATGGCTGACTTCACCATACCAGCTTCTTGATGATGATGATGATGATGATGATGATAGCAAGCCAAACCTATGACTAGTTGCTAACATTTAAAAATCAGGAGCATCAAGACCAAGTTGGGAAAGAGAGACGACTGAAAAGCCATTTCATGTATAGGAAAGGAGTGTCTTTGTCACAGGAACTCAGTGTTGTTCATCCTGCAGGCTAAGTGGCATTTTACAGCTCCAGGAATATAGGAACTTATACCATCAACAAGCATCTTCTGTGTCAATAACCCAGTTTCAGCAAAGATGAAAGAAAGAAATTTACATTCAGTTTTCCTGACATGCAGCTATTTGAATTGTTTCTTTCAATAATACTTAGTACTTACATAGTAGTTTACATGTTCAAACTAATGTACAGACAATCCTCACAACAACACAGTCAGGTACGAGACAATTTTATTATTATTATATTAAATCTCTATAAGAATCATCAGCATGGGATACCAGCTACCCAATTCACAGATGCACTTTTTGACACCAGACATGAACGAGAAACCAGAATGAAATAGCAGACTTGCTCAATGTATTATTTTCCCCGTGCCCATTAATTTCCCACAAGGAATTCTTTAATTTGCCACAAGGAACTGTACAGAAGTATGTTTTTACCTGGAGTGTCCCAAGCCACAAATATGGAATATGCATCCATTACTGTGACATTATATGGAACATGGATTTCCTCTGGTGTTTCTACTGGTGTTTGTATAACGTATTTGTCACTAGTACTGCTGCTACCCCCAGTGCTGGCTTCCAGTTGGTAAACATATCTGCACAAACACAAAAACAGCAGCAACAGAAACGATGGTTAAATGCTGTAGGGATGTTTGTACTGGAATTATTTGCCTTTTGCACCAGTTTAGGAAGCACAGACCACAAAGCATGTTATATATATTGCATTAAAATACAGATTTTCACTTTCTCCTTTTTCAGATAAGAAAAGTCACACATCTCTTGCTAATCAAACTAGTACTTTTTATATTACATTTCATAGCATCTTAAGAAACACTTAGACCATGTGACGCATTAAAAACAATTTTAGAATGGCCTCCTACAAATATTAGGAGAGGCTATTATTAGGGATTTTCACCTTCAAACTGATATGTTCAACATGCACTATCCACCACCCAGTGCATAGTCTGCTATGCAAAGAATTTCAACCTCTATGAGCCAGAACAATTAAAGCTCCGAGAAAGATGCTGAGGTAGGGAATGCCTACAATGGCATGTGGCCTATTGGCGACTGTCAGCAGCAAAAATCCCCGACTGCTGGAGATGGGACACTAGGAATCGGAGGGCTCTGAGTTACTCCAGAGAATTCTTTCCTGGGTATCTGCCTGGTGGGTCTTGCCCACATGCTCAGGGTCTGTTTGCCGTATTTGGGGTCGGGAAGGAATCCCGCCCCTGCCCCAGGTCAGATTGGCAGAGACCCTGGGGGGTTTTCGCCTTCCTCTGCAGCATGGGGCACGGATCACTTGCAGGTTTAAACTGGTGTAAATAGTGAATTCTCTGTAACTTGAAGTCTTTAAACCATGATTTGAGGACTTCAGTAATTCAGCCAGAGGTTAGGGGGTCTATTACAGAAGTGGGTGGGTGAGGTTCTGTGGCCTGCAATGGGCAGGAGGTCAGACTAGATCAGTGGTTTTCAAACTTTTTTTCTGGGGACCCAGGTGAAGAAAATTGTTGATGCCCATGACCCAACGGAGCTGGGGATGAGGGGTTTGGGGTGTGGGAGGGGCTCAGGGCTGGGGCAGAGGGTTGGGGTGTGAGGGTAGAGGCTGTGGGGTGGGGCCAGGAATGAGGGGTTCAGGGTGTGGAGGGGTGCTCCGAGCTGGGGCAGCGGGTTGGGGTGAGGGAGGGGGTCAGGGCTCTGGACTGGGGGTGGGGATGAGGGATTTGGGGTGCAGGAAGGGGTTCCGGGTTGGGGGGGCTCAGGGCTGGGTCAGGGGGTTGGGGCATGGAAGGGGGTCAGGGCTTGGGGCTGGGGATGAGGGGTTTGGGGGGCTCAGGGCTGGGGTAGGGGGTTGGGGTGCAGGGGGGTCAGGGCTCTGGGCTGGGGATGAGGGGTTTGGGGTGCAGAGGGGCTCCGGGCTGGGGCAGGGGGTTGGGGTGTAGGAGGGGGTCAGGGGTTTGGGGTGCAGGAGGGGATCCGGGTCTGGGGGGGGCTCAGGGCTGGGGCAGGAGGTTGGGGGGAAGGAGGGGGGCGGCCATGAATGAGGGGTTTGGGGTGCAGGAAGGGGTTCCAGGTTTGGGGGGGCTCAGGGCTGGGGCAGGGGATTGGGGCACGGACTTACCTCTGGTGGCTCCCGGTCAGCAGAAGTGGCTCCATGCGACTCTTGCCCACAGGCACCCCCCCCCCCCGTTCCCATTGGCCGGCACCTGGCCAATGGGAGTGCGGAGCCAGTGCTCGGGGCAGGGGCAGCGGGCGGAGCCCTGTGGCCCCCCTGCCTAGAAGCTGGATTCGCTGCTGGCTGCTTCCGGGGCACAGCGCGGTGTTGGAAAAGGTAGGCACTAGCAGCCTACCGACGGCACTAGTCGGCACCGACGACGGGACTTTTAATGGCCTGGTCGGCGGTGCTGACCAGAGAAAGGCGACCCAGCGACCTACATGCTGTGACCCAGTAGTGGGTGATGACCCACGGTTTGAAAAACACTGGACTAGATGATCATGATGGTCCCTTCTGACCTTCAAGACTATGAATCAATTTGGTACAAGGCTTGTCTTCATCTGAAGCCTCTTTAAGGAGGTCTTCAATTTTTCAGTGATTAAGGAACAGAATCAGAGATTTTTCTCTTTTTAAATCATCCTAGCAGTTTATGCATAATATTTTCAGGAGAGCCCAAGTGACTTAGAAGCCCACGTCCCATTTTCAAAACAGGCTTAGGCCCTCAGGGCCAGATTTTCAAACGTATTTAGGCACCTAAAGGTGTAGATAGTTGCTTAGCAGGATTTTAAAAAGCGCTTCAGCAGGTTATGCACTTTGAAAATTGGATTCAGGTTAATCTTAGACACCTTTGAAAATTTTACTCTTCTCCTGCAAAATCTAATTCTTAAGCACTCTTTGAAGCTTACCAAAGTTCTTTATTAGGCCTTACCTACTGTTGGGCTGCAGGCCATCATCAGTGAAATTCAGATTTCCGCTGCCACCCTGGAAAATCTCTTCTCCATTACGAAGCAATCGATATTGAGAAACGAGTCCATTGGGTTTTTCTGGTTCACTCCAATAGAATTCCACTCGTGTTGAGCTGACTGTGATATGACGAGGCTTCGACCATACTCCTGTTAACATCAGCATACTGTTGTTTCAGCCATATCATAAAATTAAATATAAAAGGTCCTGATTCTCTATTTCCCTGTAACTTGTGCAGTCGTTTACCCCAGTGCAAAGTGAGTATAGACCACTACCAGATCAGAAAGGTAGTTTACACATATTCTGCACTCTATTAGCACTGATATAAATAAATATTCAGGTCAATGGAGAATCAGACTTAAAAGTTGATAATCACAGGACTAACTTTGCCTGATGTGTCAGCATATATTTATTTTTGTGTTATAAAAATGTGCCCATTACAATTGCATCTGGAAATCATTTACTTCAAGATGATGCCAGAAAGTTGTTCTCACAAAAAACAGAGAACCTGAAACACTGTGGTTCAGCATACAGATGGGGTTATAATACAATTATTGCAATGAAGAGCCAAATTACCTGTTGTAAATGACTGCTCGGGAGCTCCATCAATGTCAATGGAGTTTTGCCCATTTACAGAAAATTTGGCCCCCAATGATTCCCTCTAATATTATGGGAATGGCCTTTTCCTTACCCTGAGGAGCAGCTTGCAAAGTTCGACCTGCAAATGGCTGGCTAGAGCTACATCCAGCAGATGTGCAGGCTGTAAGTGTGAAGCTGTAGTTAGTGTATGGCTGGAGACCTAAAAACAAAACAAACACAAACATAATACTAAAATGATGACCTTAGACATCCTGAGAATTACAACTGAAGAAGGAAAGTTACTCCATTGGCACAAAGATCTAAAGGTTTCAAACCTGGTGACGACCCATTTTGGTGTCAATAGAACACTATAGGACAGAATTTTTTCTTCTTTTTTCCAGTTTGTTTTTTTAAAAACATAGGCAATTATACATAAAAGCTATGCTAAAAGAATATTAAGCAAAATCAAACACTCAAAAGATAGGAACTCCCAGAATTAAGTTTGCCTGTGCATCCTGAATTTGGCTCCTCTGCATGTATGCGCGATGATACAGTCTTTTATTACATACTATTTTTTCCACAGGATATCTGGCTCATTCAATGCACCTGTTCTGGGGATGAATCAGGGATGTGTAGTAAAGGAGCCTGTTATCTATTGGACCTCGACCTCATTTGTTGCAGAAATTGGATAGTGTATAGTGAAGCAGTCAGGGGATTGCAGGAGAAAAGGCAGGTCTCATGGTTAAGACAGTTGAATGAGAACTGGATTTAATCCCTGGATCTGCCACAGAGTTCCTGTGTGATGCTGGGCAACTCATTTAAACCAAACTTTTCAGAGGTTGTCACTAATCATGTGTTCCTCATTTTCTGGATGCCCAACCAGAGACCTTGGGGTCTGATTTACAGAGAGTTGAACACTCACAACTGCAAATGAAGACAATGGGAGCTGTGCATAACATATTAAGTGCTATATAATGCTAAGTACTCTCATCTCAAATTCGGCACACAAAATTAGTGGATACTTCTGATCTTAATCTCTTTGTGCCTCAGTTCCACATTTGTAAAATGGGAATAATTCCACCCCCGCATTTCATAGGGATGTTATGTAGATAAATTAATTAATTTTTTCTGAAGTCCTCGGATATAATAGTGATGAGCATCATAAGGAAACTAATAATTCTACCTTCAGAGCAGGAATTGAATGGCATGAAGTAAATAAGGCATGGGGCTACACATTGCAATGAGGATAAAAAATATTGACTAGCTTCTCATTAATTGAGCACTATCCATTCTGAATGAGGAGGGATCCTATGGAAAAAAATAGTATGTGATCATATAATTAAAGACTGTATCATATTGCATATGCACAAGGGCTACACAGGCAACCTTCATTCAGGCATTTCCTACTTTTGAGTGCTTGACATTGCAATCTTATTATTGTTCTTTAAAGATTCATGTGAGTGTATGTATATGTAATTGTAATTATTTTTAAAAATACAGTCCCACAACAAGAAAAAACATTAGGATAAACGTCTTTGTTCAAAACCAGTTAGGCAATTTTTTCACGGTTAAAAGAAATGATTTGTACATTCAGAGCAGTAATATGCAACAGGCAGCTAAAGAGGTAAAATAATGAATGGAAGACACAAAAGCTGCTCACAAACTGAACGGGATGTGAAGAGGAGAAAATAAAGAGATGACTCGGGGGGACAGCCCTGAATGTAACCTAATCATGAACTGGAAGAGAAGAAAAATCATCCGAACGCTCAGCATAAAAGTAAGAGGGGAGGAAATGACAGTTGCAGACTAGACAGAAGCAAAGGCATGGAGGAAAGCCAATAATTTAACATTTCAGGCTAGGAAAGATTACTGTGGCAACAAATTACTTGAATTCCCCATAAGGGAGTCATGTTCACTTTTAAAGGAAACATGCATAATAAAGCAATACTCATTTACAGCTACACTTTAAAGAGAAAAATGGGCATTAAAAAGAGAGCGCATGGTTTCACTAAATTTACTGGAAAAATTCTGGTGCCTGGAACTTCTAGTCATACATGTAGTTGATTTTAGATAGATTATAAGTTCTTTACTATAAGGACCTGGAGAGCCCTGTACAAATCTATGCATGTGATTAACAATAAATAACAATAAACGTAATATGATGATTTTGAAATGCAAACAATACTTTGCTTTTAACATTTCCCCCCCGTGGATACTAATTCAAGGAGACATTTCTCTTGGAATTTGATTCTGCAATTGTTACTTTAAGGTGGTCAGTCACCGGACTACTGTATCATCCACTGTTTTTCCAAGTGGTTGCCAAACAGCTCCTAAAGAATGTATTATCCTATCAACCAGTCAATCATTTCCAACACTATTTGTCTCTGCTTGTGGTCCTGGCTGCAGCACGGTCAGCAATTAACTCCAGTGCTGACAGTCCTGGGCCACCACATGAATTTCACTCAGGAGGATGTCAAGTTGCTGATAGTTTTTATTTATGAAAAAAAATGTTGCTAATGAGTCGCCACTGCCTGGACATAGGGTTGTCCAGTGGCAGTGCTACTGAATCACACACCTTTCCACTACCCTTAAGTACAGTGTATGTGTGTGTGTAATAATTTCAAACCACTCTATCACAAAATACGCTGGGGTCTTATTTCATTTATGAAACTGCATGTCAGTGACTTTCTGGCTCTTACTTAAATATGATCACTCACAGAAACTCTTGATGAAGTCCATTACTTTGGATAAGATTTTTAGTCAAATATAAAAATAGAGTTAAGAAGAATCATCGTCACACCTGCTGCTGCTGAAGAGGGCACTCTAAGCTTTCTTTTACAGCAATGCCACTAATTATTTTAGTGGATCTTTCCCCCCTACCGCAGAGCATTAGCAGGCCCATTTGTAAAGCAGGAGTAACACAAAGTGAAACAATGCCATAACTGTCATCCAAATTGTTCTGTACAGGGTAGTGGAAGTGTTCAGTAATAAATGATATAAAAAGGTCTTTTATTGACAAGCTGCCATGTGCTGTTTGCATTAGAGAATATGAGAAGATGATGGCTGCTGCCCCTAGGTCCCAGTGGCATTCAACTCAGTGAGATAGCAGAAAATGCTTCAGTTTACTTAAAGCATTGATAACACCTCTAAATAATTAACTGAGGACTTCCTGTCTTCAATTACTTAATGCTTTTTTTAACATCTTGAGAGGATTATAAGCAATTTATGGATTTCACATGATGAACGCATTCACCACTATTCCCACAAAGCATTTATGGGATCAAGTTTCCAAAGCTTTGATGTAATTAAAAATAAGCAGCAAGACAATGATGCAGTGGCAAGGTGCTAGCCTACTCATCTGTTATTTGTATGGCCCTAGATTCAAAGTCTCAGGGAAGACTAATGCTACAGCTTCATTAATGTTCAACTGTTGCTTTGAGAACACCAGAGGTTTTGAAAAAAGATGAGAAAAATCAAACCATACATCCACGGGGGTTGAGACAACACTTAGTTCAAACATTTGAGATAACATGTGAAATAAGATTGATTGTTTTAGTTTATTGCATGAATTTAGAAAGTAACAATTATCCACATTGCAAAATCACGGTCATGAATTCAACACTGTGACCAAAGGAAGTCCCCCTCTAAACTAGCATAAGACTTGATTCTTACTGACAGAAGTAATGATCACCCATTTCTCTGCTGGCTTAGTATGGCAACGTGGACAGTGGCTTATTGAGAGAGCCACACTAAAGAAAAAGAGATCACTGTTTGTGAGGAGACAACTTTATCTATTCTCCCTAGCAATTGTGCTATGAGAAAATTTATTGTTTGCATGAGGAACAAAATTTCAACCTCTCTGGAGGCAGAGCTAGTTCTTAGGTGGGAGGAGAGGGTACATGTGAGGTGTTTTCCCCTTGAGTTTCAACCAGAGATGTTGTGGAAATTATCAGCAACTCCTTCTGTAGGGCAGGTTGCCAACCTCTCTCAAAGAAGCAGTTCTTAGGCAATTGTTCAAGAAGCCATCTCTGTACGCTTAGAATCTTCTAATTATCCCCAAGCTCTAATCTCCCTTTATTAGGGAAGATCAAAAGAAAATTGAGGCAAAGCAACTCTGGCACTACCTGGAATACTCAGATTTCTTAATACCCAGTCACTTCAATTTTAGATCTGGGTCTGATATGGAAACTGCACTGGTCTCACTGGTTGCTCATGTCTTCTTGACAATGGACAAAAAACAAGATGGCTCCATCAAATGCCTTTGCTACTGCTGACCTAAATTTCCTGTGAGCTGCACGGCTGCGCAGAAGCCTATTTAGCGTCGCACAGGTGCTTAGGGAATCCGCCCGGGGACCTGCCGTGGCTGGGGGAGGGGAACCCCTCCTCTAGCCCAGCCCCCAACCTGCCACGGGAAAGGCAACCCTCCCCCAATCCCAACTCACCCTGTGGCCTGGACCTGCTGCGGCTGGAGTGGCCCGGACCCAGCCACGGTCAGATCGGGCCCAGGCCTGGCCCCAGGTGCGGCCCAGGCCAGCCCCTGGCACAGCCACAGCGATGCAGCCTGGCCCGACCTCGGAGCAGCCTGGACCCAGGCGTGGCCCAGGCAGCCCTTCCCTGGCCTGGACCTGCTGGGCACGGGGGAGGGTTGCCTATCCTGCTGCAGCCCCAGCCCCAGAGCTCCCGCAGCGCTGGCGGGAGTCCTCTCTCCCTGCCATAGCCCCGGAGCACTCTCCTGAACCCCAAACCCCTCATCCGCGGCCCCACCCCAGAGCCCTCACACCCTGCACCCCAACCCTCTGCCCCAGCCCCAAGCCCCCTCCCACAAGAATTCCTCGACTCCACCCACACCACATGAATTTTGTTATGTGCACCAATATGAAGGTGATGTGTCACACGTCACCTCCATATTGGTGCACATAACAAAATTCATTCTGCACATGGGTGGGAAAAATTAGAGGGAACACTGCTGCTGATCACAGGGTTCTGTTTCTGTCCCCTTCTTTGATGTGTACAGAGGCCCTTAGGAGTTTTAGTTAGGTAGTATAGGCTGCTGTGCCTCCAATACTCAAATGACATTCAGTTCTTTATTTCACAAGATCCAGATGGCGCAGTTTCCCTGCTTACCCAGTGCCTAACCAGTATTGGGGCTTTGATGCGGAACAGCAGACAGAGACCTAGTCTGAGGCTGAGATAATCCTAATAGGCTAGGAAAGAAACAAATCGGAAGTGGTGGCAGAGTTTGTCCATCTTTTGTTACTCTGGTTAGAAACTGGGGATACTATCTCCTAGCTGCTTCTGGAAAAGAAATCGTTTTACTTCAGTGTAAGTAACAAGTTCTCAGCATTGTTGAAAATCATGCAATTTAGTTAGATCCCTAAATAAATATGGCTTTATATGCATAACCTTAAGGGCTGTTGGATAATTGGGCCTACAACTTTACCCTAATCGTGAGCTCAACTGGTAAAAAGTGAGTGACAGTTCATAAGATGTCACAGTAACTTAGAACAACAAACATTGATGGGAAAAGCCGCAAAAATGAGACAAAGATTGAATTAGTAAAGAAAAAAAAAAAAAAAAAAAAGGCCTACTGATATAATTCAAGGACAGTGTTAAGATTATCCCTGATAAATAAGCAAAAAGTGTAGAACTGAAAATCAGTGAACCAAAATTGAAGTGTTGGAAATTAGGCCAAAATAACAAGGGGATTGGCTATTCCACCCATCACAGTCCTAACAAAACAACTTTGTTGGGGAGAAAGCTGGCTATTGACATTATGGCTGACAGAAAGATGAGAGAGAAGGGGAAGGAGCAAGTTTCACCATCTGTTACCCACACTGTATTCTGGTATCCCGGGCTTTCTTCTCCTGATCTTGAGAGATGTCCTGACTAGGTCAGGGCAGAGAGAAGATGCCAGATGACATCACCACCTCTACTGGTTCCAGCTGAATGCCAAATACCACCTGCAGTGTGAGACTGTGTGTGTGCAAATACCTTTGTGTGTGCAAAAGACTGCCCCCTGCCCCCTTTGTGTATTCTTTTCCTTCGCCACCTTATTTCTTCTCTTTCCTCTCTCTCTCTCTCTCCTTTTGCCTTCTGTTTAATAGGAGTCTGGCGTAGCCAGCCAAGGCTGTATATTTTGCAACCCTGACTACAAGCCCGGGACCAGAGATAGGCAGATAAAAGCAAGGCCCTAAACAGAGTGATGCTGGTACAAGTTTGCCAGGTCTTGGAGTGGCTCATAAGACCATGTGCCATGCCTGTGTTTCTCCAGCAGTCAGATTGCAAGTGAAAGTCAATGCCAGACACAGAAGCTGCATTTTCTATCTTTGCTGTTCTTTTCTCTCCCCTCTTATGTGTTTGTGTCTTGTTTTGTCTTCTAGGAAATGGAATCAGACTTTAACAGCAGCAGCTCCAGCCCATTTTGACTAACTTTTTCTCTTTTCCCCAAAAAGGACATCTAAGAGACTGTAAAACAAGGGTTTTTTTCTTTGTAAAGACTCTCTACAGATAAAGGGGAAAGGAACAAGAGATGTTGTTAAAATGAAAGCCTTATTTAATACTTTACATTTCAAATGCCTTAACTGTTTTTCCTTTTTTTCTGTGTCTTTAATAAAAAGGTTAAAACGGTGTGTTTGCCATGGTGCTAAGCAGGCTGTTGTTTCTGTATACCAAACCCTGGATCTTGTTTAAAACCATTTAATGCTGGACAGATTCAGGGTCATGTTAACACTTTTGATTCTTTGGGCCCTTATATTTCATTTAAATTAATACAGGAGCACTGAAGTTTCTTTGTGCAAGTAGTGTTATGCATCCATACTCGTACGCGTCCATACAAAATACAGTCACATATATTATATAATATATACTAGAGGTGGGCTTGAAGCAAAATTCCAAATCCCCAATCTTTGCGTGAAATCCAAAATCCAGATCTGGAATTTTGTGACAAGTCCCTCACTAATTCATGCAGAGATAGAGAAACACAACGGACGAGCTCCTTGGCCCTCACTAAGAGGGCTCCAGCAACACAAAACTGCCACGGGTAGCCAAGTATTTCCTCAGCATAGGGGAATCCATGGATGGTGACAGCTGACATAGCTGTGCTATTCTGCAGATCCTCTGGGTGGTGTAACATGGGACAGCTCGTAGGGTGACAGGTACCTTTCCTTTTCCTTCTCCCATCCCAAGCTGGCCACATATGAGCTTGGCACAGGTCAGGATTGAGCCCACCGCATTTCACTGATGAAGCGATAATTTTTTTCCAAGTGAACTTTAGGTTACAAACTTGCAGCAGCAATTTGTGTGGTGAGCTTATTTTTATGGTGATTTAAAATGTATACTACTTTTGAAAAATGTACAGCAAGTTGATGTACTAAGTAAGATATGTCATCGGGATGCACTGAATACTGACCGAGTTTTAATACACACGTGGTGGATTTCATATTTGTGCACGATATTGTTAAAGGGGAATCTTGGGTGATCTATCTCAGCAGGAAGGGCAGTGACTGTAACATGAGGACCTTTAGGTTTGCAGCCAAAGTGAGGAGAGAAAAAACACTTTTAAATATTTTCTCTAGAAAAACAAAAATGCAGGATGAGCATCTGATACCAGGGGTCAAAGGCTGAAAGCAAACGCCCCTGAAAATTACCATTTTCCTCTTATGCTTCCTGCAAATATTTCTAGGTTGAGTTTTGTTTCATTTTATCACTGAAGTTACTAAGAGAGTAGTATATGGAAACAATACTTCTTTGACATCAATGGCAAATCTTCTATTAAGCCCTCTTCTACAGTAGATGTGCACGAGTGGGAAATTCTTAAGAGTAACATAAGGGATTCTGAATAATATTACTAACTGATCATCAACAAGGTGCTCTGCCGAGGAAAAAGACAGAGGAAGATACTATCCTGCTCCCATAAGTCTTACAATCTAAAATCTGGTTTCAGAGTAGCACCCGTGTTAGTCTGTATCCGCAAAAAGAACAGGAGTACTTGTGGCACCTTAGAGACTAACAAATTTATTTGAGCATAAGCTTTCGTGGGCTACAGCCCACTTCATCGGATGCATGTAGTGGAAAATACAGTAGGAAGATATATATATATACACAGAGAACATGAAACAATTGTGAAAGTAGAATGAATTATGTTGTAAAAATAGAATGGATTAAAGAAATGCTCNGAGGGAGGGGCAGAGGAACTGGTTTTTCGGGTTGTGGGGATGTTTGTAATTACTGTAAGCAGCCCGGACATTGGAAGAACGAATGTCCAAGCCGGCCTGATAACTCTGTAAATAACCAGCTAGGCCCCTTGCCGGCACAGCCAGTCAATCCCCAGCCTTACTTTGTCCCACAGCAATGACGGGACGCCGGGGAACCTCAGGAAATTTTAGCTCCTTTACTACCTCTCACTCCCACGGGTGAGTGTGTGTTAACTATCAATGATTTGTCTCTCCCTTTCCTTGTTGATACGGGAGCTTCGCTCTCTGCAGTTCGTACTACCGACCTGCCTGCGGTTCCCCGCTCTGGAAAGACCGTGTCCGCTGTGGGCATTTCGGGAATCCCAACCCCTTATCCCCTTTCAAAACCTCTACCGGTCCAGGTTGGCCCCCTATCCGCAGATCATGCCTTCCTTCTCTCTGACTCCACTCCAGTAAACCTTTTGGGTCGGGATCTGTTATGTAAACTTGGCTGCACCATATACTGTTCCCCGGATGGTGTCTATTTGCAAATTCCCCAGTCCTCTCTGAGTGATTCTGTGGCCTCCCTGCTGTCTGAAACCCCCCTTTCCACCCCGGTCCCTTGTTGCCCACTGGTCCCGTCCCTTGAACACCTAATTTCGCAGGTCCCATCCTCTCTGTGGCCAACCCATCCCTCTGAGGTGGGCCGCCTAAATACTGACCCTGTCTGCATTACTGTTGACTCCTCCAAGCCTCTGCCTCGCCTGTCTCAATACCCTTTAAACCCTGAGGCAGAGGCTGGCATTGCTCCGGTCATAACTGCCCTGCGGGAGCAAGGCATTATCGTTCCCTGCTCCAGTCCCTGTAACACCCCTATCCTCCCAGTTCGAAAAGCTGATGGCAAATCATGGCGATTTGTTCAGGACCTTCGAGCCATTAATCGTATTGTCATACCCACCTTTCCTGTTGTCCCTAACCCAGCAACAATTCTGGCTTCTATCCCACCAGGTGCAACTCATTTTACTGTTGTTGATTTGTGCTCTGCTTTCTTTTCTGTCCCGGTTCACCCTGACTCCCAGTATCTTTTTGCCTTTTCTTACAAGGGGCAGCAGTACACATGGACCACGCTCCCTCAGGGGTATACTGAAAGCCCATCTTACTTTTCCCAAGCATTAGCCCGAGACCTTGCAGACCTTGTTTTTCCGTCCGGGTCCACACTAGTCCAATATGTAGATGATCTACTCCTCTGTTCCCCTTCATTGTTTGCCTCAGAAACTGATTCTTTAGTGCTCCTGACTGCCCTAGCAAAGAAGGGTCACAAGGCTTCTCGCTCTAAACTACAGCTCTGTCAAGCCTCTGTCACATACCTTGGTTTTCTCCTCTCCCAGGGTTCCCGTACACTTTCTCCCGCCCGCGTCCAGGCTATCCTCAGCTTTCCCCGACCCCGCTCCCCACGCCAGGTCCGAAAGTTTTTGGGCATGGCTGGATTTTGCAGGCAATGGATTCCCCAATATGCCTCCCTTGCAAAACCTCTCCAGGAACTCACTCGAGTCTCTGTGCCTGACCCCATGCCGTGGCCCCCTGAAGCCGACTCTGCCTTTGTTTCCCTCAAACAGGGTTTGGCTTCTGCCCCCGCTTTAGGGCTGCCTGACTATTCTAAGCCTTTTACCCTTTTCTGCCATGAACAATCTGGGTGTGCACTTGGAGTTCTCACTCAGGTGCATGGAGACAAGTACCGCCCCGTGGCTTATTTCTCTGCCACTTTGGACCCTATGGCCCGAGGCTTGCCCCCCTGCCTGCGTGCTGTGGCTGCCGCAGCGCGCCTAGTCGAAATGTCCGAATCCCTTGTCCTCCGCTCTCCTCTTACCCTCATGGTACCTCACTCTGTGGAAACCCTGCTGTTACAACGTAACACAGGCCACCTCTCCTCTGCTCGCCTTACCAGATATGAACTTTTACTGCTGTCAGCTTCATATATTACCATGAAGCGTTGTTCTCAGTTAAACCCTGCCACTCTCCTTCCCTTGTCTAATGACGGTGATCCCCACGACTGCCTTGCAACTGTCTCTGCTGTCACCGTCCCGCGCCCTGACCTCTCTGATGCCCCTCTCCCTAACTCTGACCTTGTTTTGTTTACTAATGGTTCCTGTTTTCGAGACAACCAAGGTCATCTCCTTGCAGGATACGCTGTAGTGTCACTCTCTGAAACCCTAGAAGCTGCGCCTTTACCTTCTGTAACCTCAGCGCAAGTTGCCGAATTAGTTGCCCTCACCCGTGCCTGCTTTTTGGCGGAGGGACGCTCCGCCACCATTTACACTGACTCCCGCTATGCTTTTGGGGTTGTACATGA